>JAGDQP010001213.1:21839-32145 GCA_022664845.1 Lepisma saccharinum | reverse complement strand
TAGACGAAAAAGAATAACCACAACTGAACAAAGAAACAAATGATACCAATGGTAGATTCATCATTATAAAGAGAGGGAGATGAAGAAGAAAGAGGGGTTCAGAGTTGGGAGATGATCATCCATTTTATTTATAGTAAAGGCTCTAAGAAGAGTATTACACATTTAAGATAAGTGACTACTTATTTTGATTGGCTGACGAGACCAATACTCATTTTTAAGCAACTTGAGCCTGCTGCTGGGGATTTCAATCAGCGATTTTTTTTGCTAGCAGAAGGTTAGCGCCCGCGAGAGAGCTACACTCTCTATTTGGGAATTGGGGTAAGGATTCTTTCGGGATTTGGATATTGGCAGATGGGCTATGGGGTTCTTATTTATATAGAATACTTTATTTTTATTTCCATTCATCATTAATTTAGGAATTTATGAGCTTATGCTCATAATCATACTGTTGGTATCTATATGATCTTGAATATGAGTTATAAACATGAAGTGCAATTTACGTCACAAAACAAACATTTATTTAAGATGAATGGATGACTCTTCTTGTTCAGGGGATACTCTGAACTATATGAAGACAAGTTAAGTTAGCACATTGATGATTACTGTGCATGGTATGATGGTGCTAGATAATGAGGTATGTTTGGCTCGTAAAAGGATGTAAGATTATGCATATGACTCTGTGTGGTCTGGTGGCAATGTGTATTGATACATTGTGAATACTGAAGAAAGTGGAGTGTGTATGATGGTTTTCCGGGATGTGAACTGTTCATGGGATTGTATGGTATCGTGTAGGAGAAGGTGATTGTGTTCGAAGCGTTGAGATATAAATTTTAGGCGAAGTGATTCAAGATGAAGTAAATGCAGGAAATCAATCTGTTCATAAAGGTCTCGCGTTCTGGCTGGGAAGTATGACGCGATAAGCGATTCTCAATGCATGTCTTTCTAGGAGTTGTAATTTTTGGTAGAATTTGGAATTTGCGGAGATCCACGCAGTGAAACCGTATGTTAATACAGGTCTTAGGAACGCTTTGTAGGTGTTGATGACTGTAGACGGTTTTAGTCCCCATGTGGTACCTGTTAAGCGTTTCAGTAGGTTCAGTGTCTATTGTATGCTTTGCCTATGATATTGTTCAGGTGTGGGCGCCAGGTAAGATGGTGATAAGGCCTAAGTATGTAACTTCGTTTGATGGTTGGATGAGTGTATTATGGACGGAGATGTTTAATTGTCTAGGATTTTGGAGTACACGGGAGCGGTTTTTCGATGGGATTAAAACTATGGCTTAAGTTTTAGTACTTTTAATAATGAGTCCCCACTTGCTGTACCAGGATGTGAAAATACGGATTGATTTATTCATGGTACGGTTTATATGTTGTATGGATTTACTTACGGTGAGAAAAGTTGTATCATCTAATTGAAAAACGTGGATGTTTGTGGGAAGAGGTGGGAGATCAGTTACGAATAGAAGGTATAGAAGGGGCGATAGAGAGGATCCTTGGGGAACACCACAGTGTAGGAAAAAGGGATGTGATAAAGAGTAATTGATGCAAATACAAGCTAGTCTATTTGAGATAAAGTTAAAGATGAATCGGATATAGGTTATTAGGAGGAGAAAGGAGCGAAGTTTGTGGATTAGTTCTCGGTGCCAGACTCGGCCAAAGGCTTTCTCTAAATCAAAGAGGACTAAGCAAGAAGGAAAGCAGGTATTATAATGATTAGTGATGAGGTTACTGAGGCGAAGAAGCTGATCGTTTATACTGAATGAGGGATGGAATCCGGCTTGGTGTAAAGGTAACAGTTGGTGGTGTTCTAGGTGTGTATGTAGTCGGGTGACAAGGATTTTTTCTTAGGTCTTACTAAATGTGAGAGTTAATTGTATAGGGCGGTAGGATGATACAGTATTAGGTAGTTTGTCTGGTTTTGGGAACATTAAGGTTTTGGATGTCTTCCATGGTAAAGGCACGTATCCGGCGCGGAGTATAAATGTGAAAATCGTGGCCAGAAGTTGGAGGAATTGGATTGGAACTTCTTTGATATGACGGTATGTTATTCGATCTATGCCGGAAGATAAATTTCGTTTGCGTGCAATAGCCTGGGTGATGTCCTGGGTGGTGATTGGTGCAGTAAGTGGGTGGTCGGGTAGAGGATGTATGATGTTCGGTTGAAGATGGGGTGAGTTAAGGTTGAGTGTGTCTGCTGGATGACGTCAAAATGAATTGAATGGAAGTTTGGGATGAAGGTTTCTTGTAAGTAATCTGCAAAGGGGTTTGCTTTGTCTAAGTCGGTGTGAAGGGTTTCATTGTTATGTATTAGAGGGTATGTAGTTTTACTGTATTTGCCTGTAAGTGTTGAATCGTTTCCAATATTTAGTTGGGTGTGTGGTGTCCCCTAATGTATTACAAGTTTTGATCCACTGTCTAAGTTTGTACGCCTTGATGTAATTATGAACTGTGCGCTGTAATTGCCTATGTAGGTGTAAGGATTCTGGATTTTGTGTACGTTGGTAGTCTCGGAATAATGCTCTAGAACGGGTGATTAAAGGTAGATACTGTGAAGGGAGTTTTGGGCGATGAGGTTGTATTTGCGACGTTGGTATGAAATTGTCTGAAGCTTGGTGGAGTGTGTAAGTTGGTCGAGAGTAGTGTATAGGGCGTCCTCAGTTTCAGGTGGAGTGAGATGAGATATGCTGTTGTATGTAGTCCCTGTACTTGTCCCAATCAGCTTTGTCCAATCGTAGAACTGTTCGAGGTGGGGGTTTTGCTTCTTGGTTTAGGTGATGAGGTGTATTGAAGGTGAGTTTAATGGGGTCACTGTCTAGTAGATCTAATACTTCGATTGCGCATCTGGGGAGGAGTTAGGATGAGGTGATTACAACATCCGGTGAGGTGTTTGATATGGGTCTGGTGGGTTTAAGAAGACGATGGATTGTTCCTGATGTTTGTAATTTTATGAAGTCACGGAAATTTATTTTTTCTAGTTCTGATCTGCTGTGTATATTTGTAGCTGCCATGATGATGTAGTGTTTGAAGTGATTATTGATATAAATGAAGAAATCCAGAGGTATGTTGTGTCCTGGTCGAACGTAAATTGTAGCTATAGTCAGACATTATTGTCTGAAATACAATGTTGTAATGATATATTCCGGTAAGTTTGGTAAATTGGTCTGATATTGGCAATGCGCAGTTGTAGGTGTGAATCCTATGACTGTTCCTCCTTTTGCTCTTAATGCTGGAATGGTACTGTTTTGCCTGAGTATACTATAGCCGGGTGTTTTACATGTGTGTTTAAGACTTCCAGCATAAACTTCAACGGCAAAACCTCGCTAGCAAAAATCCGTACATACAATGCTTCCAATGGCAATGCCATTCTATTTAAATTCTGTAAAGAGTAAAGGGAAAATTTACCCCAACAGCGAAAAATCTTGTGCACTAATTTTTACTCGCTTGCACATATCCAACTGATTGCCTGTTGTAGAGTACAAAGGCAGTTGCAGGTTTTGCGTGTGCAAACGATGAAGGAATACATAGATACTTACACTGTGTTTCACATGCAGAAGGATTCTCAATGAAAAAATCTTTTCTATTCTGTCACATAGATGTTTAAATATTTTAACCATAAATTGCCACTGAGAAAGAAAGAGGTATCAATCAGGAGTACACGTGACGAAAAATCTAAAAACAATTATTTTTAGGTAGATTTCGAGCAAATAGTACCTGTTACAGTCGTTACCATGTCGCTTCTTCCCGAAAATTTGTACATAGTTTTTCATTTCATGGTCTTTAGACCTGACAACCATGGCCAATATATATACATTTTTGTGGTCACGATAACTGCTGTTTAAATCTCTTTCAGACTTAGGTATAAGATATATGAGTAGTTTACTTTCAAAACGCAACATGTCTACTTTTTTTTTAAATGACTCATTGATTGAAATGGACATTTCTGGGAGACTTTTCACCATATAAAAGCATCAAAATGCAGATAGTCCCATTCTGGCCGAAGCTATAGCGGGTTAAAAATGATGGCATGCATCAAATTCATCATCATGTCCATCAGCGGTTTCAGTTCAAAAAACAAGTTGTCCTTTATAGTTTTAAAATGCAACTTGTCCCTGTGTATTTTAATGCTATTGCCGGGTTGAACAATCAAACTGCAACTTGTCCGTATTGTACACAGTAATTTATTGGTCACGTGCGTGTAGGTTATTGGAAACAGCTGAAGCTATACTGTTGTGTAGCAGTAGTTCGGTTGTGCTGAGTAAGGTGTAAGATGGAGGGAAGTGTGCTAGTTGGAGAATACAGTGAAGGCAGCAGAAAGTTGAAAAGAGGGCGGAAGAGGCATAAGGAAAAGGAAAGAAAGTATGTAGACCAGGCTGCACATCTAATGAACTTTGAACCAAAATGTAGTCACAATAACAAGTGGTTCCAGTGCAGACCAGCATACGATTTAAGGAAAACAAAAATGAAAATATATAAACGACCACAGAAGACTGAGCAATAAACTTTCTTACATGTAAGCAACTCTAAGAGACATCGTCCAAGAAAACAATTCTGAAAAGGAGATACCTTCAAATGGTCATCCTCTCACATTATACGCATTGCGTTTCAATTTGCAGTGCGCGGTCATTCATACCTACGTGCAGATCGTGTTTTCGGTCGTGTAATGTTTTTTGGCTGGTTTAGTAAAAGTAGGCAGACTTTACAAGCAAACCAGGGACCCGCGGCACCCTGTTACATGAAAGGGGGCTTACCCAACTTAACGTGGTTAAACCTACTTGGAGACAAGCTGATATTACGCCAGAGGAGAGGGCACATAACGAAGGAAATTGTTATTGGACTTGAAGATAGGGAGAGTATTTACCCATTAGCACTATGCTTTAGCCTTATTGAAGACAGAACACACTTTAGTTTAAACACGGAGCATGCATGGAAGAAGTCCGAAAGAAGTGCCTAAATCTCAGAAAGTTAGCAAAAAGCAGAAGGCTTTTAAAAGCTTTTTAAAAAGAAGGGGGAGACGCAGGTGAGAACATTTTGAAGAAAAGGCAAAACATAAAACGCTATTTTAGCAACCTAACGCAACTAGACCTTCAAAATAGTACAAGGCTCAACGCAGCCGAGCATTAGTTAATATTAAATGTGTAAATTTAGATACATTGAATTGTTTTGATTATTTTCTTTAAAGATCATTGAAGCTTTGAAATTAAAATATTAAATTTTAACTTTATTTGTAACTATTTTTTTTACATATGATAAATTAACACTTTGCGGACTGAAATGACGGAAGGTTAAGAACTTTTCCAGCAATACCACAGTGATGGTAGTTAATTTACATATTAGTGAAACCCTTGACATATGAAGTAACTGGTAAAATGTAATTTATTTTACTAAAAATTTTACAAAACGCAGCGCAAAAGATTGACTGCTTAACTTTTTGGAGAGAAAAAAAATGTTTGAAGAAAATTTTTTGTACATTAGAACGAATTTAAAAGATGTAATTATTTTACATATTGAAGTTTATTTTGATGACAAAAGCACTTTACTTAAGAACTAGAGGCAAGATGTTGCACACTTGTTCTTTTTTAAATGTAAGATTATGTTAGTTTTTAAAAACGGTAAACATACTACATTTTGCTTAGTTAAACAGAACTTTTACTATTACAAAAAGTAATATTTTTTTCATGAAAAGATTTATTTACAATATAATGATTGGGCAGTAATTTATTGTTAAAAATTTAAAATTGTTATTAAATAAATTAGTATATATTTAAAAAAAACTTTACACAGCCTAACCCTCGTTTAAACAATACAAACATCATTCGCTATGGTTGGGCTAGGTGTAAATTACAACAAATTTAAGTAACGATATTTGGCTTACGGTTTGCAAACGCAGCGAAAATGATACGATTTTTTTAAAACTATTGAACCAAAACATAGCGAATAGTTAAAATTTTACGTTTGATAATCGTATTTATGTAAAAAGGTTGTGTACTTTTAAACATATAAGTTTTGAAAGAGCAAACCAAAATGGTGAATGGAAAATTAATGTGCATTTTAAATGATGGTATTTACTATAGTACAAGGTTAAATATTGAACGTATACTAATTACTTTTTATTGTGCTGAGATTTAGTTATTTAAATATAGGTAAACCAGGCTTGGGTTTTTAGAAGAGAAAGAGGAATTTTAAGACGTTAAATATAGATTACCTAAAACGTAATTTGGTCCCCAGCGCCTATTAAATTAAGCAGACATTTTTACGGTGCACATTACCACACAGAAAAGCCACACCAATTTTACACTGAAGAAAGCAGTGAATTACTGCACTCACACAAAAAATGGTTTTGAACCACGAATGAAATTATTTTATTTTAAGCAAAACCCACTTCACACACAATTACTACAATTTTATACACTGATGAATTTTATTAAACTTTTTTTGCAATAATTTTCCAGAGGCATTTATTTTGGACGATGTAAACATGTTAATAGCAGAAGTTAGGTTTTTAGCTTTTGTGAAGAAAATGGCGTATATTGCATACCGAAATTTATATACTTTACAAAATAAGATGCTGTTATGTATACTAGTAAACTTTACAAGAGCTGGCTGCCTTTTAAATTTAACATTTTATATATTATGGAGGCAGCATGGGTTTTTGCAGCTTTGTTTGCTTGACGACCATGTTTTAACTACTGAATGGAATCAGCTAATAACAGAAAATAATTAAAACAGAACGAAGAGCTATGTCATCCCCACATTATTTATCTGGTATTTTTTCCTGGGACGTTTTAACGTAGGAATTATGATCTCTCTAATTGATTTGAAAAAGGAAGAAATTCCACCATCTGTAACGAACAATAAAACATGTATATCAAAATATATTATGTATTTTTACTTCTAAAGTCCTTATGAGCAGAGAATCGAGTTTCTGATTGGACAATACCTTCTCGGAGCGAGCACTGCGAAGTTATTTTGTTTTCTCTTTTCGATTATTTCAAATACAGGGCATCGAAGTGATAGTCATTAAGAAATTATCCACATTATTGAAATTAGAAATAATTAATTGTTGTAAGGCTATTGTTGTCTATAAACAGTTTGTTCATATTATTGCCAGTATCCACGGAAACCGATTTATAAAAACTTTCATGACAGATTCAGCATAACTAGGGTGGATACGCTTTCAACATTTCCTAATGTTCATCTAGAAATTGACAAAGTTGTCTAAATCTAATTTTATTACCCTTTTTCTTTAATCTAACCAAATTAAGTTAGTTCCAACTGGTGAAGAATTCGATGGAAGAAGTATACACTTGAAATTAAATTTGATTCCTGACTTAATTAGTAGGGGGCCCCACCTAATTTTGCGGTACGGCTTCCTTCATGGTCGATAATCGGTTCCATTATGGACAGAACCGCGAAATGGGATCGGAACTTTGGTTCAGCTTGCCTCTTGTTATGTGGCACTCCGAATCAAGTTTTTAAAGGTAAAATGTTAGTTGAGGATTGTTATGTTGCGATATGTGGTGGCCCCAGCTTATTACGTGATTAAACCCTTTATGGGTGAAAGCACGGAGTTATCTTGGAGCTCAGATACCCACGAAAATGCATAACATCCAAACTCAGAAGTGGGCGAAATTATTGAGTGGAACCGAATGTGGACGGGGCGACAAACTCTGTACCTGTTCCGAGCGCATATTTTCCAAGCGCATGAAGCAAAGAAGCATGAATCTTCGGCAACACCCCACACAAACAGAAGAATGAATAATCGCACGACTTCGGTCAGGTATGTAAAGGCGATAATATTTAATATTGATATTTCCTTGAAGTAAAAACATTTTAATAGTTGATCTAGTCCTTAGTTCGTTTGTTGAAGAAAGTAATAATGATTAATATTGAACATTTTCTTTGAAATAATACGAAGGCGCCCTCCGTAAATGTATTTTACTACTATAACATGGTCTTTTGATTGATATCGGCATAACTTATATGAGTTAATGTCAAACAACCACTACATACAGGAATCTTACACGCTAGTCGTAGCGAGGAATATTAGTTTTACATGGCTTTTGTAATTGAAATTTGTTTAATTTTATAATGTGGAAGTACTTTACGAATTGCAATAAATAAGCTATTTACTTCAATGTTGGGTAAGGTTTACTTTAGGTTCCCCAAAATATAGAATTTGCAGAACCCAGTTTTGCGTGTTAAAGGGGACGTGTATTGAGTATAGGTCTGACAGAAAGATGGAACGACCTTTTCTAACCCGTTTTGGCTCATTCGAGAATTTATCCGTGTGTTTTTTTTTTCAAATTTATGATATTCATAACACGAAATTATATATACTGTATCTCCACATACCGTTATGTTTGCATGTGATGAACTTTATAAAAAAATCAGTTAACATTATGAATAAGGTGTTAAATTATCGATTCGTTATAGTTCCAGATTATTGTTTTTTTTTTTACCGTATAAATGTGCTCTGTTCTGATATCCCTTTGAGTGGGTCCCATTAAATGTGGATTATTTATTTTTCAATTGGGTTATCTTGTTAGATGATGTTAACTGGAGTGGAAAATTGTTTTCAGGGGTGAGCATATGATGGATCACAACTTGTCCAACCTACACATAGCATTAACTAGCTAACTCTATGGCTTATGGAACTCGCCGCAGTAACAAACTTTCGCCGTTGGATTCTATCCTGTGCGATGTCAAGCCAATTTTAATCTCTAACACCTATTTCTCGAAGATCTCTTCTAATATTATCCTCCCAACGACATCTCGGTCTTCCCAAATGGTCTTCCACCCGGCCTTCCAACCAGGATAGAATATAATCCGAACAAAAACACCAGAGGTGCAAAAAGTGGAGCCAAGTTCTTTAGCCATAAAAAGGTGTGAAATGGGAGACGGATGAGCCAAGTTCCTTGGTGACAGCACGTAACAGGTAGAAAGGAACTTGGCACGAGCTGACAACAGCCTTAGGGTTGGTGGCGGTGGACGTAGTGGGTTTTAGGACCCCACCACCCTTATAGCTTGAGGATCATGAACCTTGCAACCTCGCGCCAAGTTCCTTTCTACCTGTTACGTGCTGTCACCAAGGAACTTGGCTCATCCGTCTCCCATTTCACACCTTTTTAGGGCTAAAGAACTTGGCTCCACTTTTTGCACCTCTGGTGTTTTTGTTCGGATTTCACAGCTTTTTGTACGTGTATAATATATAATATATAATTGTATAATATATACACCTCGTTTAGGTCCTCGCCCCCCGTAGCTGGCTGCGCCCCCAACTTCGAGTTTTTGGGTACTTACGCCCCTTTATCGTAACCACTCTCCAGGACACTGTGCTTCCATGTTGCAGATTTTTTCTCATACCCACCACCCGTGGGAATGAGATATTTATTGAAACATAGGGAAGCTTTAACATATTTATTGTAACCTACTTGTGATGATACAGCAAATTTGCTTCCTGCTGGCGGCCCTAAAATCCACCACCACCAACCCTAAGGCTCGAACATCATCTGGTGTTTTGCTCGGATTTCACAGCTTTTTATACGTGTATATATATACTGGGTTCGCCTCGCTGGGTGTGCTGCCCCAGAATTCCATGTGCGCCCCAACTTCAAATTTTTAGGGCTACGCCCCCTTTATTGTGATCAGACTTTCTGGGGACAGTGCCCCATGCTGTGCAGACCTTTTTCCATATCGCCTCGGGGGCTGCACGCTCATAGCGGTGGTTTGATCGAATTATTGAAACATTTTCGTGATGGTACACCTTCATACCAAATTTCGTTTCTCTAGCTTCAATGGTTTGGAAAATGGTATAAGTTTTTGTGCGGCCATTTTGATCCAAGTTAACACTTTTTCAAAAATGTAAATTATTCCTAAACTACTCTTGTTAATACACCTTTATGACAAATTTCGTATCCCTAGTTCAAACGTTCTGGAAAATGGATTATGAAGTCAGTCATTTTGGATTCAAAATGATGTCTTTGCAGATGTTTTGTAATCTACTTACTAGTGATGATATACCGTCATACTTCGAAATTTCATATTTCAATTTTTAACATATTTTTTCTTACAGAACCTAAAAAACGCTGATTTCGCAATAAACTCTTGTTCCTGTATAGCATTCTGACGTTTTGTGACATGCGGAACTCGGATGCATGCACTGCGGTACGTGTTGATACTCCGCTCGATTCGCTCGCGTCGCTACGCCAAGAATCCCACGGCAGGCCGCGCATCGAACTTGAGGAGTTTGGAGAAACTGTGTCTTTTTATCACAACCAGAATCTGCAGTGCACTGCGCCACATGATG
>JAGDQP010001213.1:0-21739 GCA_022664845.1 Lepisma saccharinum | reverse complement strand
GTCTTTTTATCACAACCAGAATCTGCAGTGCACTGCGCCACATGATGCAGATATTCCCTCATACTCCAGAGCGCTGCGTCCGAATGGGGAAACTTCCACATTCTGCCTGTATAACATGCTCCTGGCAGTGCTAACGTTTGTGACGAGTAAAACTTGGTGGGACACGCAGGAGTATTGGAAGTTGGCGCGAGGAACTAGGCTCATCCATATTCCATTTCACCACTTTTTAAGGTTGAAGGAGTTGAAGGACTGGACATTTTGCACCCCTGGTGCTTTTGCTCGTATTTCGCAGCTTTTTACACTTGTGTAATGTATATACTCGCTTCGCCTCATTGGGGCGCTGCCTCCAGAATTCCAAGATGGCCTCGCTGGGGCGCACCCCTTTATCGCAATCAGGCTTCCGTTGGGAACTGCACCCTAGTAGGGGAAACGAGCCGAATTTATTCTAACCTACTCGTAATGGTACACCTTCATACCAAATTTCGTTTCTCTAGCTTCAGTCGTTATAAAGTGGGGCTTAGGTGGGCATTTTGGATAAAAGATGGACACATTTTTAACGTTTTCTTATATTTTCGTGACATACTCGTGATGATACACTGTCATACCAAATTTCATTTCTCTATCTCGAACGATGTGAAAAATGGTATTTCAGCTGACATTTTGAATCAAAGATGGTGAATTTTTTAAAACGTTATGTTTTCCTAAACTACTCTTAATAATACATCATTATGCCAAATTTCGTATCTCTGGCTCAAGCAGTTGGAAAATGGATTTATGACTCCCGCCATTTTGGATCCAAGATGGCGTCTTTAGAGATATTTTGTAATATTTTCATAATCTACTAATAATGTTGTACTGTCAAACTAAATTTAATAATTCTAGCGGCAGCCGTTTAGGCTGTGTATTCTATAAAAGTTTAGGGTTGGCGGCCATTTTGAATCCAAAATGGCGACTTTTTCAAATTTTTAAAAAGTTTTCTTAATTTGCTATCAATGATGTAGTTTCATACCAAATTTCACTGTTCTATCTTTAGCCGTTTAGGCTGTGTATTCTTTGAAATGTTAGGTTTGGCGGCCATTTTGAATCTAAGATAGCGACCTTTTCAAAATGTCGGAATTTTTCCTTTATCTACTTATCATCCTCTACCTTCATACCAAATTTCATGTTTCTAGCTTACTCCAAACACCCTAAACAATAGGATGAGTGAGTCAGTGAGTGTCAGTTAGCCTAAAATGTGCAATTTCAGGGGTCCACAACTAGAACATTGTTTGAGATACGAATATGAAATTTTGTACATCTGCACATATTTACCATATCTCCTTAACGGCAAAAGCTCATATTCCTATCTTTAACATCTTTTTTCTTACGGGGCCCCCAAATCGTCGATTTTGCCATAAACTCTTGTTCCTGTATAACATGCTTCTGGCAGTGCTGACGTTTTCTGACGTGAAGAACTTGGCTCATGCACTGCCGTGCATGTTGATCTTAGTTTTTCCGCCATCCGAGCTACATGGCCTGCCCACCTTAGTCGTTGCAATTTCATTATTTTTACATCTGGTGAATCGTGCAGTCCGTGGAGTTCTTCATTATGCAGTCTCATTCGCTCTCCAGTCATCTCCTCCCGTTTCGGCCCGTATATCTTTCTCACTTTAGCGACAAAAATTACGATTTCCGATTAGCGACTTTTTGGGGGTATTTTCAGTATCCATTTGGAGAGTTCTATATTCATTTAGAGAGATTTTTCAATATTAAAGTCTACTTAATCAGGTAAATTTTTCAGAACTAAGTTCGTGAATAGGTACCGAAAACAGGATGACATGACGTGACATGAAAATTTCTTTTAAGATCAATAAATTAGTAAGCCCAGCACCGTATTTTCATATGTGAAGCATTGTTAAAGAAAAAATGCACCAGAGAAATTTTTTGACAGGGTTTAAAGGCCTCCGCACACGATCAAATAAATCTTGAAATAAGTCAGTTGACGAACTAGTACACCATCTAACTTTTCCAGTAAAATGTCTTGTTATATGTCAAAGAAAAATAAGGGTAGTTTTATATAGAATTTCGTTGACAAAACATTTTGGGTTTAAACGTTTATGGCACAATTACTAAAATAATTTTTAAAATGTCAAACAAGGACTTGTTCAAGAATTCTTTGATCGTCTGCAAAGGCCTTAAGATAGCGTGTAACAATGCCGCGATTTTAATTAAATTTAAAACCTTCAAGAGCCAGGTAGCTTTGGCTCAGGCCTGTTGGATTATGATGAGTGAATTGGTGGAATTAAGAAAGTGGGAGGAAACGGGAGAGCCCGACAAACTCCCCCACACACGGTGTTTGTCCATGTCCACCACAAAACCTACATGGCACGAGACGGGATCGAATCAGGGACCTCACACACCAGAGATGAGACCTCTCTACCACTGAGCCACCGCGTCCCCAACAGTTCCACGACCTTTCACGAACATTTAATTCTATTCGGAAACAAGTAACGCCATTTGCAAAAGAAAAACATTATTTTTAAGAATATTACATCAGAACAATTCCAATACAACCATGAGAATTCATAGTCACTATGTTTCCCGTCAAACAGGAACATTACAAAACAATAGCAGATGGACAGGTCATTTAAGAATCATTTAAGAAAACATAAAAGAAAACATAAAAGAAGTATATGTTATCTGTCAACACTAGGGAATTTAGAGCACAGTAGGACAAGTATTTCTATGACATCATTGCGTAAAGACCAACTCGCAGCGTGCTTCCTTTTCCTCCTTATTCCGGCCTCAGTCTTAGATGAAGACCATAAATAAAATTCAAATATCTTTGAATTCTCTAGTTAAATTCGCCAGTAGACGAACTAATACTGTTACTTCGTGTTAAAAATCACACAAATTTTGATCACGGACAGTATGTCTAGCGAGTGAAGGAGCGTTAGAATAGGCCAGGTTAGAAATTATTTCTCATTAAGGTACACGATGCACATTTAGCTAAGTGATTTGAGTTTAGCTCTCTCTGCCTTTAATACGCACACAATATGCTATTCTGAACGTGGATGCATCAAAATAAGCCTTTGGACTTTCGGTTTTTTCATTCTTATTTCACACTTTTATTACTCGATACTGTTATATTTGCGTTTCAGCACTCCCACACATGTTGGAAAGAATTCATTTCAGCTGTAGATTTTACATTTTGGGGGTAGATAAAGTAAATTTTACTCAATATAACAAAGTTTCAAGTAATGCATGTGTAATAAGAGTGATAGAGCGGAAAATCCAAGGCCTATTTAGATGCATCTGTATTCAGGACAACAGATGGTGTGAGAATTGACAGAGGTAAGTGACGCGTACATAGGTGATCTGTTGACACAGTCCGAAACGTGGCCCATTTTAGCTCTGGTTGAAGCTAGTGTGCGTTGCGTATAATAAAAAAATATTGCCTAACCTGGCTTATTCTAACCCGTTTTCGCTCGATAGACATACTGTCCGTGATTTCAGTCAGGATTGTGTGCCACTAGAATTGAACAACTCAAAAACATATTTAATGAATTAATAATGACACCTGACTTTTTGTAACAAATTTTGAATTATTGGCTGTCGCTGTCGTAAAGATGTATCTGTGATAATGTAAACTGTAAATGTATGTAGAAATGCAAACTATGTTTTGATATGTCCGAACTCTCACGATTCAATGTAAAAGGCTAAAAATAACTAAGTAAATAAATGTGAGGAGTTTCTGCGCCTAACCGGGAAGCTAACATGGTGTAGAAACTGAGATGGCTGAACTACCTAATACCACTATAATGTATTTACATATTTATTAATTTTTTAAAAGGAGACAAGGGTTAACCATTAATTACACTAATAAATTTCTTCTCCTTTTCTGGATAGTTCGTTCCAGTAATATTCAAGGAGACAAACTCAAGAAGAAACTTTCACTAGTGACAGAATATACGGGTGTAGAATGCTGTGCCCTCTACATATATAGTCCAAATGAATAAAGTAAAACTCCCGACTTCTGTCTGTCCAAATGTGCAATATGTACTTCTATAAATTGTAACAAACCTTAACGAATTAAATTTCCACCATTACTGTAAAGAAGCGTTCTTCAGTATTCACCAGGATTATAAAGCTGGCGAACCGGCCGGGTGGCCGAGCGGTCTGCGGCGGTAGGCAATCGGCTCGAAGGTCCCGGGATCGAGTCTCGGCAGGAGCGTGGGTGTGGATTTTAACAGCTAAAGGGCGAATTGTGACAGGCCGAAATCCAAAGCTACTAGACTGGCCCATATAAAAATAAAGCTTACCAAGGTTTTTAAAACTGGCGAGATCTTATGTTATCAATACCCAAATTACACTACACTATTATATGGTTTACAATAATTGGTTCACTTAAATGGGAAGGGTCGTATAATATGTCATTCTGGGCTAGAATTTCATGGGAAGTACGCTTCTGAAGTTAGTTTTGCCGTAAATGTATTATTGTGAGAGATAAGAGTATGTGACATTGGAAGGGGTAATGATGCAATTGCTTGAAGACATCCATTTTGGTTTGAAATAATGATGCGATTAAACCTAATTGCATACAAATTGTTCCTTATTATATTGCCATATCAATATGCATTTAGGTTTCAATTGCTTCATTATTTTAAAACAAAACTGTGTTTTCAAGTTATTACATACGTAGTTAGCCCATACTAATGTCAGACACCATTATCTCTCACGGTAATACAATTACGGCAAAAATGACTTCAGAAATGTGTTTACCGTAAAGTTCTAGCTCAGAATGACATATTACACGACCACCTTCCTATTTAAGAAAACCAATCGAGTTTCAATATGGTGGGCTTCAAGACGGGGGGCCGTGAAGAACATACCCTCCAGCCACTAACGCCTTCCACGCAGCACCCATTACTATATATTTGATTTCCATTTCCATTTTTACAAATATAAGGATATTTCCACACTTTTTCTTCACTCTTCAGAAACAAAGAATCTATTATATCATCGAGATCTCAGGAAGCGATTACTGCGCATTCGAGTTGCCAAAATCTTCCGGTTTGCTTGTTAGTTTCGGAGCTACAGGCTGTCGAAAGCGTGGGGAAATGAACTTTAGAGCTTGATATGTCCAATACTATTAACAGTAGAACTGCGGGGTCAAGGTACCCTCAAGGACATCCAACCTGCTCTATCCACAAATGCATATTTCGAAATTGTGCAATGGATGCGCAAGGGATTCCCTAAAGGAACTAAGGGATTCCCAGAAATTCTCTGAAGTAAAGGTAGTCCGAAATGTGCATGATCTTGACGACTTTCCAGCATGTAACATTTATTCGTTTGCGCCAAGTCGATATCTCAAACAGATTCCATTTCTCGAGTGCTTTTTAATGCGTGGTTGCATGACCAACAGCAGTCAGAGCTATTCTCCGAACTGGCATACATTCAACGAATTGTTTATTTATTTATCAATGAGAGAGAATGTCATTGCAACCCTGGATGACAATGAATAATCATGTAAACAGTGTGGTATAGGGTAATAGACGATCGCAGTGGTCAAGTGATCACAGATGTCAGGTAATGAGACAGAGTGAGTTCCGCGTTTGACTCCCGACTGGGAATCAACTTTTTGAAATTTGAGGGCACAAAACAAAAGCGTAATGAAAACGAATTTTTTTTTAGAAATCATAATAAGGAATGTTACAGCCTTATTAATAATTATGAATGAAAAAGAAAGAAATGAAACGCGTTTGAATTCAGTTGACATAATGTACACAATATTCCAAAGTTTTATTCTTTACAATTTTGGAGGGGTTGTTCTTATTGGGTCGTATAGCGGTGATTTACAGTGTAAACGAGAAGTTGTGTGTTAAACTTGTGGAAGCACCCGGAATATGAGACTGGATTGAAATACAAAGCATTCACACGGTTGTCCTTTAAATTACGCTGCTGAGAAGGCAGTTATGCCTAAGTCCGGATCAAGTCTGGGGGGAAATTTTCACCGTCCATTAATTTTCCATGGGAAGGAATGGGGCAGGTAACAAGACAAAGCCTTATTTCGATTGAATGCATATGTAAAAGCAGGTAAAGTTGCATTCTGTCCGAAAGATCGAACCTGCGTTCGGAACAGTTTCGGCTATGTGCATCCATGTGCAGACGATCACATAGCCACCATTTCTCCCCCTGCCCTTAGTTTCGGGGCAGCGAACAATATCCAAAAAGACTGTCTTTCACGGAAAACTACCTCTGTAATATTTTGTTTATTGGCGATTCATGTTAAACTATTTTTAACTTAAACAAGTTAGTGTAGAATTTTTGACAAAATGTCTAATTGCGGCTTCTAAACCTATGACACTGTGATTACAGCGCCACCTACATGGTACTAACAACACCATCTAGTATCTCCTTTCCAGGAGAAATACTTTGATCTGGTGTTTGTTTATGGTAACATGCATAGTATTTGACATATTTGCACCTGTCATTATAACGTGTTGCAATAACTTCACGAAGCATTTGTTTTTATTGATTACAACGCCATCTAGAAGGAATCTACGAAAATGGACCCTCTAGAAGTTTACCAGGAAAGAGTTGACAAATTAGATCTGCGTGGTATTGCAAAGGAATTCGTATTAAAGGCAGAAATGCACAGAAAAAACATTTGGTTGTTTCTGAAGCCAAAACGATGCAAATTGGTGTTGTGCATATGTGGTGTGTTGGGAACTGCGATTGATTGTAATAAGTTTGTGACTTTATATGTATAAACAGCTTCTACTATATCTTAAACTTTTCGAACATTTAATGTTTATATATATATATATATATTTGACAAGACCAGGAAATGATAATTTTCAAGAATGAAGTCTTAAATCTACATAAGTAATAATCAGATTAGTTTTTACTAAAAAGAACACAATAACAAAAATAGGCATTTTCTTATGCCTTCGAATATGTCAGCCATGAAGACGAGATGGAAACGAAAACAACGAAAATGACTTTTCTGACTTCAAATAATTAGTTAATATTTCACATCTGGTTTCTCTACTAGTATTGACACAGTTTGACTCTTAGACCAAAATACCGACGTCATTTCGATTAGATGAACGTGCATCTATTTCTACGCTTTACCCTTCTATATTGGTTTGACTATATTCGACATTTTCATTACGCACCGAACGCTCTTTACTTGAGTTCGCACTATTTTCACTGCACTTAATCTCACAAACACTGAATGGGGAAGAAACACTTTCAACACTCGATGAAGCATCTACAATATTAAGTCTGACGTATTTCTAAACTTATTGAGCGGTTTGAAGAAACTGTCTATGGTTGCTGTCCTCTTCATTTTGAAACGTAATTCAAAACACTAAAACATCACGATCGTGGATTGAAAACAGGAAACACGGTTATGTTGTACTTCACAACCTCAGCACAAACTTTTGGCTTCAATCAAATGTTCATAAAGACCCATGACTAAAATTCAAATTCAACCGACTACTTAGCAGCACACGCACAAACGCAACTGAAACTACCTGCAGAAAAGTAAACTGAATAAATTGCACTGCCCCTTGGGTGTAAAACAGAAGGAAACTTGTATCTTTGCATAAATAAGCAAGTTTGTTGCTCTCTTAATGCTGCTCGAGTAGCCTATTTTAAATTGTCAATTGTCAATCATCTCCACTTGCGGTGAGAACAGAGGACCCGCCCGCACCAGTTTGTTCGTCTCTATAGTTTGGTGTCTGCCGACTTGAATTTTTGTTCTTGTCTAGTGCGCGGAAATGTACATGCCTTCCCTTGTTGCCAGAGGAATGGGGTCAAAGATCAAAGGAATCAGTTTACTATTGTTTACAGGAGAGAGTAAGATCAGAAAACAGAAGGGGAAGTAGCTTCACACTAACTAGTTTAGAGAAAGAAAAAAAAAATAGGAGGAAATCAATGGAGAACTAAAGTCTTGACGCCACATCCGGTTGGTTACCATAGCAACGGCGGAGGCCAAGTCTAAACAAACATAGCAGAAAAGTAGAAAAACAGTTATGAAATTATTGGGTATAAATAAGTTTCGAACTGTTGATTATTTCGGTGACGCGCGGAAACTGATTGAAAGAGAAGAAAATGCTGTGCAGTCCGATTATGTACTTTTCCTCCACAGCAGGAAATATGACATCATTACCTACACTGATCAACACACATCTAAAACACTAAAAGACTTGTATGATAGTAGAACATGATCTTTAGAATCAGAAGTGTTTATGATTATGACATAATACATTGTGGTACAACACTGATTGTCCGCAGTAGTGGTACATGTGCCATACATGTGGTACATATCACCAATGGATGTCGTGGATGGACAGTGCTGGCTAGGGTTTACAATAGAGATTATCGTACTGTGGCCACGGACGTTGTGTTAGTCTGTATGACCGAGCAGGGTGACTCAGTGTCCTTTCAGTGCTTTCCTCAGTCAGACCAGGCAAAAGAAAGGATGGCACCTTCATCTTCTGATTCCTCCCCGCATCCTTTCCCCTCCCCTATCCCAGTTTGAAGCATAGATGCCTATAGGCCATAAATAAATTCAAACTTTAATACAATATTAATGTGTGTGACAGCGGTGAAATAGCTACGAAAATGAATCTAGTTGATATTGAATAAGGTACGATTGTCCATGCCCGGCTGGCAAGAGGAAACATTTTCAGTATTGAGAAATTAATACAATCTCAACCTACACATTTAAAATTATAAGGCATTCTTTTTAATTAGTTTCGGAATATTTTTGAGAACTTATTGACCAGTACTTGAAATACTTATCTATTTTTTATAATATTTTTTTTTCCTTTATTTTTATTTTATTTTCTTGAAAATAATATACTGATTACGTTTGAGGCAAAGTTATGAAAACCGTAAAACTCCAAAAATCTGCCCTTTCAAAAGCCACTCTATTCTCTCTTTCATTAATACCTGTTTATGACCAGCTTAATTTAACATTCACCATTTGAAACATAAATCAACCTTGTGCATATTCATGGGGGAAATTCAGCGATGCTACCATCTTTCTCCCGCTCTGGGAATAGCACCCGGATGTTTTCACTAGGTTGTATTGTATAAGCTAAAGCCTTTCGCCATGCGTGTGGTGGGCTGGGCAGAGCTAGCTAGTAATTAAGCAGGTTATTCCGACAGGAGCAGAAGTTCTCACATTGACGATCAAAACTTTCTCCAAGACAAAACAAAAGTGAGAAGAGGTGGGGATTCAAGTTGAGACAAACTTTGCAGAAAGCTAAGGCAAACTTAGAGGACAAGCAAAACAAAGTTCTGAGGGAAATCAAAACGGAGGTAGAACTTCTGTGTCTGTGAAACCAATCTTGTCCATCTTGTTAGTGGTTTTGTAGACACAAAAAAGGCTTTTAGCAAATCGTATTACGTCTCCCTCTGTCTCTCTCTCACTCTTGGCTCTCTCCCAGTGTGTATATGTATCCACGCGATGATTTATACGTGCGAAATGTGCAAGCTCTGTTTCAATGCAAAACAAGTAAGCGCTGGAATTCTGCTAATAATAACTAATAATATAATCAGTTCCTTGATAATTTCTCAGACACAGCATCATTAATATTTATAAAATAGGTTAACAACATTGCCAGTTGTGGTGTTTGGGGACTCGAATTTGTACAGTATCTACCAATTGTTGTAAGGACCCAATTTTCTTTGCTCACTACATATATTACCCTCTACCTCTGTTTTTGGTATCGTCTCTTCCCCCCCCCCCTTTTATGTTCGTACTTTGTCGGCGATATTTCTTTACGTCTTCGGCTTTCTTCAGAGAGTTTTATTTGTCCAGATGACAATATAGATGAGCCATACAAAACACACCTTTAATTGTTATTTGGCGGGAGTTGTGTTTTATTGTTTTTTCCATTTTTCTTTTTTTACTTGATGTTTCTTTGCCTATTTTATTTCACGATTTTCTTCAACAAATTTTCTTTCGTTGAAAATCTTCATAAACAGTTAAAAGATCTGATTGTTGTTTTATTTTTGTCAGAATTTTGGTGGTAAACCCTCCTCTTCCCTTTTCACTCTTCGTTCTGTTTTGGGTTCTCTTCTTCGATTGGCTGATTCCATTCAGTAGTTAGAACATGGTCGTCGAGCAGGCGAAGCTACTAAAATTTTTCGCTGTCTCCGAACGTAATATAAAGCAAAATTAGAAGGCAGACAGCGATTAGAAGTATAATCAATTCTTCAGTAGCATCGACTAGTATATCACCACAATTTTTGGGGAGCTGCTTCTTCCCTTGTCCTTATAAAATAGCTGTGAATGAAATGGCTGCAGTTTGGCGTCTCTCTCTCTCATATTGGCTTGAACCGGGAGTGGTTAAGAAGGAGCATCTTAACAGTGGTTTGTTTGTGTGAAATAGTGGGATTCATCAGTGTGTGAGATGATAAATGTGTGTGCAGTGGTTTCTTTTAGTTTTTGAAATAAATAAAAATATAATTTCAGTTTGGCTTGATATCCTCTTTCTGTGTGTGTGCAACTAGTCCAGTGCTTTCTTCAATATGAAATTGGTGTGGGTTTTCTGTGTATTGACGTGCACCGTAAGAATGTCTGCTTAATTTGTTTGGCGCTGGGGGCGAGTTATTTCAGGTAATGTATGTTTAAACTCTTAAAATTCCTATATCTCTTCCGAATTTCAGCACGGTAGACAACGAGTCGTATACGTTGAATATTTTTCCTTGTACTATACGATACCATCTTTTAGAACACACGTCAATTTTCCGTACCAATTTTTGTTTGCTCTTTCGGAATTGATATGTTTGAAATTACACGACCTTTTTACATAAGTACGGTTGTCAAACGTAAATTTTTAACCATTCGCAATGTTTGTTTCGGTGATTAGAAAAGGTTCAGATCTTCTTCGCTGCGTTTGCAAACTGTAGGCCAATTTCGTTCATTAAAATTCATGTTGTGAATTTGCACCTAACCCAGCTCTATAGCTATGTTTGTATTGTCAGAACGAGGGTTAGGCTGTGTGAGGTTTGAAAAATGGAAATTATATACAAATTTATTTAACACGATTTTGGAACATTAACAGTAAATTACTACCCAGTTGTTATATTGTAAATAATTTTTTTTCGTTGAAAGAAATTTTATTCTCTTGTGATCGTAGAAGTTCTGTTTAACTGGACTAAAGTATAGTAGGGGAGACCACCAAAATGGCATACATTGACTTTATGTTCGAATATTTCCTCAGAAAATGGTGTAAGAGTTCGCTTTTTTTTGAGAATGTTTCTTTGGAATGTTGTTTGAGTATTCACATGGATATCAATAAGATTATTTATTGTTATAATTGTTATTTCTAATTTTGTTAAAAAAAGTTCCGAAAGTCCATTTTGCCCGAGTAGGCAGGGTAAAATGGCATACTACCATTGCTTTAATGAAACATATATAAAAAGTATACGAAAGTAAGTACTGATTATTAGAAAAACATGCAGAATGGCTGAAGGAGCCTTTTCAAACAAATACATTTAAACACATCAATATAGGGCTAAACTTTATTTGCAAAACCACGTAAAACTACATATACAATTGAGAAGTTTATTTTCAAAAGGGAACTTCTCCAGTTTGGGCATTAATTGAGCATATGTTTTTTTTGTTCATTTCTCCAACGCCTTTCGATTTATACACAATAGCTTCATTTGAAAAAGGTTTGTACCAAACCTTTTCAAAATAAACTCTTGCATATATCGATAGGCGTTTGACAAATGAACCAGAAAAAGCCCATATTCTCACTGAGTGTCCAAACTGGAGAAGTTCACTTATGAAAATAAACTTTTCATATTAAAACAAGCACAAGATAGGCTACCTTGACAAAACAGAATTTTAAAAATAAAGCTCACTAAACCTAGACTAGCATGTGCATAGCTTTTTAATGTAAGCTTATGTAGCCAAGTTCTTTCGAGTCCTAATCGAAATTGGCATCGATTCGCATTCTATATAGGTTCATAAAAAAGGAACGTGGAAATACTATAAGAAATAAAATGTTTCATTGAATAGTCAGGGAAACACACAAACTAAAAACTGAAAATGGACTAGTTCAATGTTCACAGGCTTCACACACAAAGTGCTTGGCCCTTGGAGAGAATCCAGCACATGCAGCAAGGCTCCAGTTGAAACAAAGCTAGCATTGCAACCAATGTTCTCCAGGTATTCTAAAGTTCATTACAATAGATACATGGTTCATCACCATCATCTTCAGCGGTTTCCAAAACCTCGGCTAAGGCGCTAGACTCGCCACCATCAAGATCAGTAAAAATCCTACGTTTCACAGTTCTTCTTGATCTTCGTGCTGTAGGCTTAACTTTACTTTGTGCTTTATTTATAGAAAATAAATATTATTTACAGTAAATGTACTTGAAGACAACTGCTTTAAACGCTTCAGAACTTAAACCAGGCCAAAATGACGTAGCAGAATATTTACAGTGCCATTTTGCCCTGACGCGTAGGGACAAAAACTAGAGGGGGCTGCACATTATATGAAAGCTTAACCTTGAAGTTTCTACGCTTAAACTACCTTTAATTGAACCAACGTTACAACTGATATGTTTACTTGCTCGTGTTGTAAAATGATTCATCATAAAAAACGGAATAAAATAAAAGTTTTACCCACCAAAATAACTTTTTCGCTGCCAACTCGTACTGCGTTCCACCTACAACGTCGCCATTTTCACTCACTAGTGTTGCTAGCTCAAACTCTTATTTACACCAAATACTGCGTGTTTCTAACCAAACACTTTTCGAACTATGCCATTTTACCCAGGTATGCCATTTTGGGCTGGTCTCCCCTACGTTTACCACATTTGAGAAATAACCTAATCTTTTATTTTGGAAAATAAGTGTTCGAAATCTTGCCTCTGTTTTAAAGCAGAGTGCTTTTGTAATCAAGATAATCTACAATTTCAATATGTGAAATAACTGCATCTCTAAAATTCGTTCTGATGTACAAAAGATTTTCTCCATACGTTTTTTTTCAAGAAGTTAAACAATCAGTCTTTTGCACTGCGCTTTGTAAAATTTTAGTAAAATAAATTACATTTTTACCAGTTACTTCTTGTGTCAAGGGTTTCATTATGATGTAGATTAACTACCATCACTGCGGTATTGCTGGAAAGGTTCTCAACCTTTCGTCATTTCAGTCCGCGAGGTGTTCATTTATCCACATATGGGAAAGTGGTTACCAATGAAGTAAAAGTTTAATATTTTGATCCAATGCTTCAGTAATATTAGGGAATAGTCAAATCAGCTCAGCTTATCTAAATTTTCGTGTTTAATGTTAACCAACGCACGGCTGTGTTGAGCCTTGTACTATTTTAGGGGCCTAGTTGCGTTAGGTCACTATAATAGCGTTTTGTGTTCTGCTTTTCTGCGGGATGTTCTCGCCTGCGTCTCCCCACCACCCTCGTTTTTTGGGGGCTTTTCTGCGTGTTTTACCCTTTTGCTTTTTTTGCTAGCTTTCTGCGTTTTGGGCATTTCTTTCGGGATTCTTCCATGCATGCTTCGTGTCTAGACTAGAGGGTGTTTTGTCTTCGATGTGACTGAAGCAGGGTGCTGATGGGTATAGGTACCTTCCCTGCCTTCAGGTCCGATAGTGGTTTTCTTCGTTATGTGCCCTCTCCTGTGGCGTAATGTCAGCTTCTCTCCAAGTAGGTTTGACCACGGTGAGTTTGAGTAAGCCCCCTTTTTGCAACAGGGGGCCACGGGCCTCTGGTTTGCTTGTTGAGTCCACCTACTTTCGTTGGAGCAGCCTGGGGACATTACATTGTATTGAATCATATTTATGCCAATTAAGATTGGTGCGCATACGTTAAATGATATGGAATCAACTTGAAAAATTGAATTTTATTGAAAATAGGTTGGCAACACTGACAACTGGGCTGATGGCGGATGGGAGACCTACAGTATTTTTCTATTGCGTCGAATAACCTTTATTCCAATTTTGGTGCAGTTGGGTCCAACGGAATGGAAGCAATTTGAACAATTGCTTTAATGAGTTGGCAACACTGACTTACTGATCCAAACAAGACAGTTACGGTCGATCTGAGTTAGTGTGGCCAAGACCTATTTTACGACACCTCAAGCACATTTCTACACCTTGTGGTTCCTGAGATTTAACTTCTGAACACTGACGGACGGGCTGAGGGGGAAGGCACCTTTCCTTTATAGTTTTACTATCAATGGACCTACAAATGTATTTCTGGTACACTTCAAAATAATTAAACTCTTGATCACGTCCCTACTCTTTGTCACCTTCGATTACAAATTAACGACATTCTGTGTGCATTTTCAAGCAAGTTAAAGTGTTTCAAAATTCTGATTTGATACCCTAATAAAGAGAGGAAAATGCAGGCTGTTGGCAGAGACTTCTGGTGTTCTCAGTAAAAGCCAATTGCTTTAACCAAGTGTGGAACGAACAACATAATAAATCAGCTGTTTCTTACTCCCTACTGAAAGATTTCGATGCAAAAATTGATATATTGGAGTTTATTACGGCCTATTGTGCACAAAATATACAAGAAGACCCTGCTGAGAAGTGATTAAAACATTGACTTATTTAAAGTATAAAAGAAGAGTATTGTCTCTTTTTGCACTGAAGAGCATTTTCTCAGGTACCCAATTCTATGAGAAAAATGCTCTAGATTCTTCATGTGAAAACCTCACATAGTTTTATTTATATACGAGGATTGGAAAGAAAGTAAAAGCAGCATATCCATAGATTACAAACAATTTAACGCTCAGCCTGCTGACGTTTACACTACCCAGCCATATTCATGACCCACTGCCACACTGCTGGAAAACGCTGGATACCACTAGCAGTGCCATTTCTATTGATGTTCCGAAAAGAGCGCCCTTTTGCTTTCAGGATGGCGTCTCTGGTAGGAACGTGCTGTGCGCTTAGTGGTTCCTTCAGTTGGGCAAAGAAAACAAAGTCACATGGATTCATATCTGGGGAGTATAGAGGGCAAATGGTCACTCACAAGAGTGTAACGTAACCATTTATGAACCTCTGTAAGATGATGAGGCACCCATTAGGATGCAATTTGCCGTACCTAAGCACGAAAGATTAACGCCAAAGCAAATATCTAAACTACTTTTGTTCCAGTCTAATCCAATGTGAACCAAATTTCCAGTTCTAACTCAGTCCCCTTCTTACCGCTGTGCGACCCGTTTTTTGATTTTAGTTTTAATTCCTAAGTTATTAAATAGTATACCGTAGACTGCATATAAAAAGAAAATACTTCAAATAATATTTACTTTTTTGCAAGAATTAAGACATTAATAAGAAAAGAAAATGGCCGCACAGCGTTATCAAGCGTAAAAAAAACAGTTAGAACCGAAAATTTGGTCCATATTGGTTTATACTGGAAGTAGACAAATGAAATTAAGTGTCCTCTCCGCTCCTTGGTTTCATATACTGATGAAAATTTTCAATGCCAGCAGTCAGTCCAATATCGCTTTCAGATAGAGGTCATTAGGCTAACGTCACGATTTGTTGGGAATAGGCCTCCTGAAGAGAGATTCTCCAGAGAATATACTTTTCTGTAACGAAAGCACAAAAAGTCAACTTTCTCCTTTTTGTGCATTACAAGTAACGTACAAGGACAATATTAGAAGGAATTTTCGAGACCGATCGTTTGTTACTGCGTCTATGTACGTGAAAATTCCATAAGCCATAGAGCTAGATGGTAATAAAATTCTGCGTAGCTCAAGAACTAAAATTTTAAATTTTGTCTTCTTAGTTCACGGTCTTTAATAGAAAAGTTTACGCGAATTCACAATATTGTTGTTTCCAATAATTGTTGAATATAAACCTTCCCAGACAATTGTTAATAGATTATAAACATAGCTAAGGAAACACCGCACGGACGAGAGAGGCTGAAAACAAGAAAAGAAAAGGAGACATTTTGTATGATGGTAAATAATTTTAAAAAAAGTTTTCATAAAATGGATTCTGAGAAGCCTTTGAACTCACGAAGCAGTCGCAGTACTAGCGCCGTACCTGAAGCATTTTTGGACAATGATCAAAAGCTTAGGAAGCGACAATCCATGAGTAACTTACCGGATACTGCAACATTTAAAAAGTCAGATGTCCCCAAAAAAGCTGTTGATAAGAGAACGAGCACTGTCTCTTATCCTTCAACATCTCGTAATGGAACTGAAACCTTATCTTCTGACGGTTCAGGCAATACAATGTGCTTCATCAATTCCAAAGAGAAAGTGGTAATTGCTAGTCCAAAGCAGATTAAGATATTTGACGCCAATACCCCACAAGCTAAGTTTTTAGCAGGCTCTGAAGTGAAACAAGATCTACAACACCTGGCTCATTCTTCTAACAGTTTACTGTCAAATGTTTTTAGAGAAAGTTCCAAACCAACTAATTTTGTAAACGATTCTGCAACTTCGACCTTTAAAAAGATCATAACAAACGGGGAGAAAAGGAAGCCGGTAAATGACCAGGAAACAACAAAGAAACCGAAACAGGTAAAACTAGACACTGCATATATTCAACAAAGTGTGAAACTATGAGCTCTGGGATTTGTTGAGATGTCCTGTTTGCTTTGATATAACAACGCCACCACTGCCCATTTGTATAAGAGGTCTCCACATAGCAAAATGACGTCCCAGGGATGTCTGACGGATCTCCTGGCAGGATATCGGGACTTCCGTAGGACGTCCTGTTTAAGTCCCGTTTACATTCATGGGACGTATAGTTATAATTAATCCTTCGTATAACTATACGAAGACATATCCTTCGTATAGTTATAATTAATTTAATAATAATAATAGCAAGGTCGATTTAATTTATAGAAATTCCAGGTAGGTAATCCCGCACGGCTTTCCGGGGGACATCCAGGGGACCTCCATACAGTATGAACTGTTTGTATTGCCCACATAGTTATCCCACGGACGTCCTTAGGACATCGCTATGGGAGCACGACCATTCTGACGGTAATGGGATCTAAATGGGACGTCCCAGGGACGTACTCTGCTATGTGGGTATATGTGTAATTTATGTAGGAACAAGGTTAGCACGTGTCCAACATGTAAAAGTCTTATATTGAGCACAGGGCGAAATTTTGTTTGCTGAGTCGATATTAAGTCACATCCCATTACCTTGTAATTTCGCTATGTGAGTTTGTTGGCTATCTTGATGAGAAACAGAAGCACGAAGTCACCTTTAACTACAAAGAAGATATCTTGGGGGACTTTTTGAACTGAATATGATGGTAACCAGAACTAACATTCTCTTTTGCATCGTAAAGCATAAGGGTACCGGTGTATGGACAACCGTATAATCTTGATACGTTAGAAGGGAGTGAACCAGATGCAACAGTACACAAAAAGGATTTTATGTGCTCTGAGTACATAGAACTTAAAGTTTGAGACGGTAGTGTGTGCAAAATGACTGTGCTTTTTCTTTATCAGATTGGCAGAAGTGAAGACTGGAGTCAAATGTATTGATGGCGGGTTAAGTGAAGGAAAGAAAGAAAGGAAGAGAAAAAAACAACAACAATGTTTTACAATTTTGCTTGGTTCTATCTGAGAGTATATGTGAACTTAATTTAGTAGTCTTGTAATGAATGTTTATTTTCTACAAGCATAATGAAAGTATATTTCTTCAGCAAAAGATAATCTATAAATAGTGTAAATTGTTGGTTTGAGAAATACGAACGTTTAAATGTCGAAACTGTTTTACTTTCTAAATGCCATGTATTCCAGACAGAACTAAAATGCTGTATGAAAAGAAAATACAACCCCAATGTTACATAAAACCTTAATGAAGTGAGGGGTCTATTTGTATTTTTACATTAAAGTCTGTAGCGTGTAATGAAAGAAGACTTTATCTTTGTTCAATTCGTAATTTTTAGTTGTATGTTGTATTTTTCACTTGCATTTTTGTATTAGTTTATATAACGACATGCTAAACTTCCATCTTTATTATAGATTTAAACCGCTAACACATGGACGTAAGAATATAATAGGACTAGTAACAAGCCAAAATTTATGGGCCGGAAGTGCGCCTTGCCGCTATGTTGAATTGACCAAAACATTGCAACTGGTCATAAGAAGTAATGTTAATTGAGCCACTTTTAATTACAAATTTTAAATTTATGTGAAATAATTTAAGGTATGTGAAGGTTGCGTCTGATGAAGCCGAACAAGAGGTACGTGTGAGGATAAACAGGTAAGCAATATTTAAGTTTTTTCTTCAACAATAATAGTGAAATAATATCAGGTTTCAAGATTTGAATGATCACTGCTCTTGAGAAGGAAGTGTATTGCAATAACACTTATTTTATAATAATTAGTAGTTAAGGACAAATTTAGATAATTAAAATTTATTTGCACATTCACAATATCGTCTGCTTCTTTTCCAGGAAGTATGCGCGATTCGCCATGTTGGAATGACAAACTGCACTCTCAGCCATCCCATTTTTATAACATTGAGTGAATTGCTTGTTACTAGTCCTATTATATTCTTACGTCCATGGTTTAACATAAAGAGCAACTTCAGTAGTAACTTTTTTTTAAAAGCGCTGTCAACACTGAGCCAATTTCCTGTTTGTACATGTTTTTATTTTGACGCCCAAACATTATCTATGTACAAAAGTCTTTAAGTAAGATAGTATTGTGAATATAGATAGTATTTTACTTGCAGTAGTGTTTGCATACCTAGAGAAACATTTGCACATATTACGTATGATATGAAATTCACAAACTAGGAAAATCTGGCAAAATAAACTAATGAGATCAAAAAACAAAAACAAACAACTATCAAAAGTTGGAGAGGAAAATTTTAAGTACAATCGCACATTACATGACGTCACTTCAACTAAGGATACACAAAGAAATTCATATTCGGGATGAGTCCGGTCCTTTGAGATTCCTACGACTCAAATAATCAAACGAGGAGAATGTTTGCTTATCAAAGAGTTTAAACGAACCAAGCACAATGAAAAATTTAAGATTTCTGTCAAAAATTATCAAAGTTCAAGATTCTTTTTCTTCGATTTCTTGGACGCTATTAACTGTTAATTGTACCAACAACACTCAAGAGAGAAAACTAAATACATTTGGCAGATTTTATGCTTAAACTTCAACTACTTAAAGCGTTAGTCATTGCATTTACTCAAATATTCTTTCTGGATTTTGTCTGTCATTTAAATGATAATAAAATATTATTTTTTTAATTTGTTGAAGATATTTATTTATCAGTGTTTGATAACTCAACAAAACAAATGTCGCACTTGCGGAGTATTATCCGAACGGTAAAAGTAATTAATGAAAAAATCATCTAACGCGATTTTGCTAACCTAACGCAATGTACTTTAACTTGTAAATTGTTCAAAATACACATAAAATAAATAACCAAACCTGACTTTTTTAACTTGCCTAACCCAGTTAGGAATAATACTGCAGCGAGTAGGTGCTGGTGTAAGGGTGCTTTTCACTTTATAGGCAAGAACTTGGTTACTACTACGTTTAGAAGAAGACGATTAAATTCAGTTCCGTTTATTTAAGGTCAGTTCTACAATCGACCGCTAACTTCTAGTCAGCGCTACGTTGAGGCCAACTCTCATTTTGCTTACTCTCATTGGCCAATATCAGACTTGGCCTCAACGTAGCGCTGACTAGAAGTTTAGCGGTCGATTCTAGAGCTTAACCAATGGGCGCATTCAACGGACTAAGGTAGCACTAAGTGCTGACAGAGCATTTGAATCTTATTGGTTTGCGTATAGGTAGCAACCAATACAATTAAAATGCTCTCTCAGTGCTTAGTGCGTTGAATGCGGCCAATATTTCAAAGCTTATTAAAGGGGAAAATATGTTTTTCTTTGTCAGTGGGAGAAGAAAGATTCTTTTATGAGCATATGTGGACAGTTAGGTCACCTTTTCTTGATCGTTTACTTTTGTGCATATCTATTGTTTGTTCGATTCTTGAGGAAGTATTAAGCAGGTTTGAAACATTACTAATACACATGCACTGTTAGGAGAAGTTTCTATTTCACATCGTTTTTCGTACAGTTGGTTAGAAGAAGACAGTTGAGCATCGAAGAGTCGGGGTGAGCAACTTAAGTGAAAAAAACACACCTGATTTCATGATTCTACATGTTCAAAGCATATCCGCTAAAGAGATCGCAGGAACTCTGATGATGTTCCGAGACCAAGTACGCTAAATTTGGGAGATGAGAAAGCTGTCAGACAAATATGGTTCTAAATAACTCACCAGACCTTGGCAGATCTGATAGAAATGAGCAGATTTTTATTTTGAAGTTGTGAAATAACAATCCTACTCCCCTGATTTTGCCGCTTTAGACCATTGTCTCTCTCCTAAGCCTGAAGAACGTCTCAAGAGAAGTTTTCAAACTGAGGACAGAAAAATGATTCCTCGGACAACCACAAGAATGTTTGTTGTTGTTATTGTTTTAAGAAATTAGATCAAAAAATTACAAGCAGGCTCGGGATGAAACTCAGTGGGAAATATGCAGAAGAACTAATGTTTTTTTTTATATTTTACATAGCCAAACACAATCAGAACCCCTCGGGGTTGTTTTTGCCTTTGCGGGATGGAACGGGAAAGTGAGGTAGAACAAGGTACTCTATATAAAGGCACTTGTAGATGTTGCACCTTATGGTAGCTGCTAGAACTAGCTTCTCAGCACTTATTGCATCGTGGGACGTCGTTAGTCAATGTGTTGAGTCATTGAGTTTAATAGGTTCCTGCCTGAGGCTGCCTTTTCTACCATTATTGTAATTTGGAAGAAAATCTGCTTTGGAGGTAAGTTGAATGATATTCGTTTGACCAGTACATAAACAACGTAGTAAATAACAGTAGTTCTAGCCATATATTAGGGTGAATAGTTAGTATAAAATATCTCTGCGTTCTAGGTACCATAATAAAATCAGAGCTCTTGGGCCAGAATGGAGTACTGTACCCCGTTCTGCCCCATCTCTGAAAAGTTTTTATTCAGAAAAGTAACAAAATATAATCATTATTCGTTCTCGTTACAGATAAGTCGCCGTTATGTAAGAAAAACAGCCGTAGGGAGGAAAAAAGAAATATAAAATAAATAAATAAAGACAAATAACATAAAGAAGAAAGGAAGAAAAGAATAAAGAAGGAGGGAAAGGAAATTAAAAAAGAAAGAAGGAAGGTAAAAGACAGAAGAAAGGAAATAAACGAAGGAAGGAGGGAAAAAATGAAGGAAATAAACAAAGAGAAAAGGAAGGAAGGAAGAGAGAAAGAGACGAAAAAAGGAAGAAGAGAAAGAAGAAAAGAATAGAAAAATCTAAAAAGGAAGGGAGAAAGAAAGAAAGAGAGAAAAAGAAGAAAGAAAATAAAATGAAGAAAGAAAAAGGAAAGAGAAAGAAAGAAAAAAGAAAAATCTAAAAGGGAGAAAGAAAGGAAGGAAGAATAGGAAAAAGCAAAGGAAAAGAAAGAGAGAAGGAAGGAAAGAGAGAAAAGAATATAAATAAGAGTAGGAAAGAAAGAAAGAAGGAAGGAAAGAAACAAAGAGAATAGGAAGAAAGAAAGAAAAGAAAGAAAAGAGAAAGAAAAAGGAAAGAATAGAAAAATGTAAAAAGGAAGGGAGAAAGAAAGAAAGAGAAAAGGAAGGAAGAAAAGAAAACGAAAAAAGGAAGAAAGAAAATAGAAAGAGAGAAAGAAAGAAAACGAAGGAAGAATAGGAAATAAAGAGAGAGAGAAGG
>JAGDQP010001212.1:71393-129410 GCA_022664845.1 Lepisma saccharinum | reverse complement strand
AACAATGGGTTCGGCGGCCATTTTGGATCCAAGATGGCGACCGATTTTGCTCATTAACGAACTTAACCGAGCTATTAAGCCTAGAAACAACATATAAAAATTTGGTTCAAATATCTTCAAAATTATGGCCGCTAGCGTGTTAATATATATATATATATATATATATATATATATATACACTTTCATATCGTACCGATCTCAATAGGTATATTTTCTTCGAAATCTACCTAAAAATAAGATTGTGAAAAGACCACGCCGATTCATTGCCGTGAAGGAGGGATTGAACGTAGACGACGAACGACCAATTTTATTGCACACTCACAGAGCTGTTGCGGCGCCGTATGAACCAAACTATGGTACGTACGACGGCGTGCCGAAAAGGCGAAGAAAATAATGCGCTCGTGGCACTAAGATAAAATGCAGAACGGGGGTGAGCGGCAACACTGTCTTGATGCAGGTAATCTTTGTGGATGTCAGAGCAAAGAACGGGTGGCCAAAATATGATTAAAATATATCAAATAACAACACATTATTTTTACCTCAACTTTGAGAAATATAATTAGGGGAAATGTGCGTCCCGACGAGCATTCAATTGGGACGCGGAACAACGAACCGAAAATCGGTACGGTCACGACAAAATCGAAACAGGTGGCAACCCTGAACGTCAGACTGCTGGGGTGGTACTTTAAACAATATAATAAAACAGCAAAATACAAAGGATAAATTAGAAAAAAAAATATGAACAAAATTATTTTATTTAGATTAGATAGTTAAAATCTCTCGGGTTGGAGCTCCCACCAGGCGCCTCACCAGGTGGCGGATAGGGGAATGTCGACCAGATATGGTGGGTACCAGAAATATTCAGCGGCGGACCAAAACCAGTACTGCTGCCTTGCAATTTGTAGAGGGATCTACAAAGGCTAGGGAAAGATAATCCCAAGCAGAAATATCATGGTAAGGAGAAGCAGCATCACCATTACCACTCTGAGGCTAAAGATGAACGACATCGGCAAGGGCTCAGAGATGGACAGAGGACATCTTGAAAGTCTGCCTTTACTGCGAGGTCGTAGAGCTGACAACTCTACACTACTAAATGATATAAAGAAATAGTAACATATGATTCATGAATTCTCCTGGGGTAAAATAATCCGGAGGTAAACTAGTCCCTCATTCGGATCTGCGGGCGGGGACTGCTTCAGAGGGCTCCAAGAACAGGATTCAGAAAGACCTTAGAATAGGAACGTACGATCGTTATACAGAACGGAAGCTCTTCAGGTGGCGGTACGCGAGACTGTGAAGTACGAGCTGGACAAAGCGATACAATAAGTCCGGTGGGAGGGTCAAGATAGCATCCTAAAGGGAAAATACACTTTCTACTACGGGGGAACACAGTCTCACGATTTCGGAACAGGATTCCTCATTAAGAACAGTATCATTCAGGTGGTTCAGAATATAGAGTTCGTCAACGAAAGACTATTGTACGTTACGATATGTACTCGATGGGGCAACACGGTTTTAATAAATGTCTATGCTTCGACCGAGGTGGCTAATGATAACGACAAAGATACATTTTATGAAAGGTTAGAAAAGTTTCTCGACCGATTACCGAAATATAGTACGAAAATTCTGTTGGTTGATTTCAATGCTAAGGTAGGGAAGGAGGAAAATATAGGCATACTATAGGCAAATAGAGCCTTCACGTAAAGACGAACAACAATGGAGAAAGACTGATAACTTTCGTGGTCTCGAAAATCCTACTACCGAATAAAACATACTATTACCACAACGCGAAACGCAACTCCACACTCGGATTCAGAAGCAAAAAGCTAGAATATCTGACGCAGAAGATTCAGGATATTGAGGAAAACGTCAAGACAAATAACATACGAGATCTATACAAAGGTGTAAAATTGTTAAGAAAAGGTTACCAGCCGAGATTAGGAATGATTAGAAATGAACGTGGAGATCTTCAGGCGGATCCGACTAAAATTATCCATGCGTGGAAAAGTTATGCGAGAAAAATAGCCGGGTGTAAAGATGACATACGTCATCTTCAACATCCAATCCGGCAATAATATTAAATCTGTTTGATAACAAATAAAGAAAACTTTGGATGAAATTATGCAATTTTTACTCCAGCTTGTTAATGAAACCTCGCATTTTTTGTTAAATCTTTAGGTGCATGGAATCTACTTAAGATATCGACTTGGCGCAAACGAATTCATTTTTTCCTGGTGGTAAACCATCCCAATCATTCTTATTTCGACCCATCGTTACTTTCGAGAATTTATAGAATCACTAGCTTGGAGATTAGTATTAATTTCAAACTAAAATATTAAAGTTGAAATTCCTATCGAAGTTTCTACTTACATAAATATATAACGTGTGAAATAACTAGATTTTTATATTTTATCCCACCAGAAATATTGGGCCTTCAATATGCATAAAATACAAATTTTTGGATTTTCAAATATTCATATAAAATTGTATAATAAGAAATCTTGTATCAGCTTTCTTATCTTGTACACATTCTATATGCTTTGATATCTACTACTGTAGAAAAGATCAACTTTGACATTCAATTCCTTTCGTGCTTAAAAGAACCCTGAAAATAGTCCTTTTTGTTCTATTTCAACAATCACATTTGGATACATAGATAGCTGACAAGTTCGCTGACGTTTTGGTCTTCTCGTACGGGATAATAAACTTATCAAGTTTAAGGAAAACACTGGTTTTTGTTAGAATATTCTATGATAAACCAGTCTGCAGATATTACGTTTTCCGTAAACGTCTGCAATCGGTAATTTTGGCATGCAATCGGTAATTTGGTCTCCAATCTCCGATACTTTGAACTCCAATCTATAACTAATGTGGAGAATCTATTTAAAAAAAAGTCGAGTACAGGCATGAAAAACTAAAAGGTCATTCAAATCTGTATGTTCCGGTGGCCAAAATTCGTTCTTGAATTACATCCAATTGTTCATCATTCTGATCTTGCTTTCAAATATCAACGACAGAACAAAACTGAGAGACCATGAATAAATTCTAATTCACAAAACTGAGAAATGAGACAAAACAGGAGTAACAGAGCGCTCTATGTTCTTTCTTATTGCTCTACTGTTGAGCCTCGCTTAGTACTGAAAACGCGAATACCAACGAGCAAAGCGCAGGTGGTTTGTTAAAGTAAACACATCTGTATTCATTAAGGATTAGCCGACAACTGAAAAGTGGTTTCATAAGTTTCTCTCAATTCCTTTCCTTTTAATTCATTAACTATGAAGATAAATGAACATCAATCAAACACAAGTGTTAAATTACAACAAATATTACTAGATTTATTCAAGATACTACACTTCCATGTAGAAAATATTCCAAATCAATTTTACCCCATCCCTTAGTGGCCATGCACACTAAATTAACGAATTATTTTTCTGTATTATACTACGTTGTCAAAATCGTTGCATTGCCGTATTCGCAGGAACCTGCCAAGTTCAAATCATATACCTACATCTTGACGAAGATGGATGCTCATAATTTTTTGCTTCTTAATATGTTAGCAACTTCCTATGGCAGACATCTTTGGATTCATCATAAAAAACGGCATTTCAGTTTCCGATCATTTTTCTGAGTTTCGGGCCACTGTGTGTCGGGTTGCAAATAGCTGAGTATACGGTATGTACCCACATATTTAGGTAGGTACACGCTTCGTTCTAAAATTTCAAGGTAGATACACGCCGTGTATCCGTGTGTAGTCTCCATTCCAGCCCTGATTACTATTGATAATATTGTAAAGTGACGCGCACTATGCCGTGAGATGTGTATACACACGTGCTATTGCCGCACGCTCGAAGTACGTGCTGTTTGTTTACAAACAGAAAGTAATAAAAGGTTGAGTACGTTGAGCGAGTAAAGGCATGTGCATTTTTACTCGTAAACAAATAGTAGCAGAAGATGGAAGGAGCCGGCCACAACAGCCGACGGAGCAGAAGACAGCGGAAAATGCGGAGTCAGCGGAACAGAACAGAATAATAGCCTCCGATCGCAGCAGAAGCCACTATTCCGCTCCTAGGAGTAGTTACTACCTCTCTCCTCTTCCTCCCAGATCTGATCTGCTACGGGATAGACCGACCTTCTTGGCCTGATCTGCTACGAGATAGACCGATCCTTGAGACCACTTGGTCCGCTACGGGATAGACATTCCCAGCTCAGATCTACTACGGGATTGGGCACTCAATATTTCCTCTCTGCCAGGTAGTCACCCGGCAACTTGGGCCAACTGCTGCCAGGCAACAATTTGTTGTTTGGGCCATCATCAATTGGAAACACAAAACTTAGAGAGAAAAAGTAATTGAGTTACTCTCGTACCTCAAATACAGTCTTCAAAGTTTTGTACGGTAGACTCTTATATTAAATTAGTGGACTTGTATTTTATAATAAAATGTGAAGGGAGAAAAGACAAATACCGGTCCTTTCATTTGCTCTACCTTGCTCTACCAAATAGTCAGTAACGGCGCGAGACTCAGATATTCTGGGCATTGCGGTGGCAATTAAGGCGCCCCGTCAATAGAAATCATTGTGTGGTGGAGCTATTATTGTAATAAAATAATTGCGCCGGTCCCTTTTAAACACCATAATTAAGAGCAACTCAGTCACTGTTAAGACTGGCTCATATTCCCCCACCAATCAACGTTCGGTTTCGGTAATATACATATATCAGATTGATGGTGATTAATAAAATCATACATTCATAGCACTCATAATAGGTTACGTGTTGTAAACTTACTGATCTTAATTAGGATATTTTAAAAAAGAGCATAGGGGGAGAAAGAAAAAGGGTTGCAGGATTAAATGTAAAATTGAGCTCCCTGATGGGTTTAGCCAGCTTTGCAACTAGTGGCTATTGACTATCTCAGGTGCACAAGCTTAAAACAACAATAATCCAAATGCAGGAACAAAATGCATATCTAAACCAACAAATCCAAGATATTAAATAAAGTAATTTTAAATTAACCCACGTAGTAAGCAATTTTACAATCACGGTAGAAAAATTGATAACTCAAGTTCATAACGAAATATTAACATTGATGTGTACCACAGCCACTAATGAGCGCTGCCTCAACACTCTACTGTATTTCCAAATTCTTGAACAGCACTTCGATACAATCATTCAAAGCTTGCTAGATAACACCGTCAGCGACACCTTAATTAAAAAACAATTGGCGAAGGCCATTAGTAACCGTCGAAATCTCAGAAACTCCCTAATTAGCGAGGACCTAGGCCTATTTTACCAATGCTCAAAGACCTTCCTTCTATCATTTGATCCAACCTCAGCCAACCTGGAAATAATAATAGAAGTCGACGTAACTACCATGCCCTATACAAACATTTTTAACAATGGATTTCTCACAACCTCAGCATATCTCCAAGTGAAAACACCAGACCTAGCAGTAAAAACAGAGCACGGAATTTTCGAACTGGACATTTCATTATGTTCCCAACACCAGATGTTTCTTATATGTAAAATACAGTCACAAAAATACATTCCCAGAAAACAGACTCTCTATAACTTCATCTATCAAAATAAAACCATTAACTGCCAAATTCGACGCACCCTGTCGACGATTGAGGAATACTATACATATAGCACGATCGGACTTCATATAACCATTAGGAATGAAGTTAACATTTTACAGGAGAGAAACCAAGTTACTTTGAGAAATAATCAAAGCTCCTCATTTATGTATTTCTTCTTATACGAAGAGTTTCAAGCTATAAGTACGAATACATTACATTTACCAACACGGCAGACGGCAGCTTTCACTCCAGAAATACATACTCTACAAGATAATTTTGATTTCAATTTTACCTTTAACTTTCAATCCTTACACAAAACAGTTACATTTCTTCGAAACTTAGAAAAACACGAAGCTAATCAGCTAAATATCAAATTTGCCGACCTACATCTGCACTATCTGTTCCCATATGCAACATTGGTCTTAACTATTTTCATTTTAATTTCTATTTCAATAGTAATTTGTATAATTTAGCTTTTGTAACAAATAAGTGAACATGTCAATTTTCAGTACTATGATCACCACTGTGCTAACACCACTTTATATAGTCGCCACTATCTTATTTATAATCAGTTTGATTTTGCTAGTGAATATATGCCACCGATGAAAAAGGCAAACCTTACAACAAACTGACACAGAAACAGTCTCCATAGTGGACACAATCGTCATACCTATCACCACACCACTACCGATAATACCACAAGAAAAACCTCCTAAGAACAAACGTACTATCGGTGAATTGGTATACAAATATTGCTATCAACAGCAAGTTTTGCGTTACTTCACGTTTGATGGAAATGACTGCGTCCCGACACACGATTCTGCTTACAAGTGAAGACAAAGACAGGGAATTAAGTACAATAACACTCATCTATAACCAATTTTATTTAGTAATAATTCTAGTGGGGACCAAAATAAGCAAAGTTCTCAAATCAGTGCAGTGCGTGTTAGTGAAAAAATTGACTGATCAGCAATTCCCAAATCCGAAGGGGGTGTAAAGTGACGCGCAATATGCCGTGAGATGTGTATACACACGTGCTATTGCCGCACGCTCGAAGTACGTGCTGTTTGTCAAAAGAAATCATTACTATATGAAAAATGCGAATATTTACTTTTCATAAGTACTGTGTACGGCAGTATGAGGAGACGCCCATGCCATTGGGCTAAGATTTTAAGTGGCAAAAGCGTTGGGTCAGGTACTTGTTCTAGTACTAGGTACTGACCTCAAGTTGCTCCATTTTGAGGGTTGATAGTACATAAAATAGTTCTTATTTCCATATCATATTATCTCTTAAGTTTACCGGTGCATTATATTACCAACCTGTATAAAGTTTCCTGTGTGTAATATTTTTTGTTCCTCAACTTACTGAGAATAATCAGGTTTCTTTCATTATGCTCAATATTATTTAAATGAGACCAAGATAATGAGAATATCTTCTTGAGAATATCTTATCAACAATGAATGATTCCTTCTGTTTGACACCTCCAAAGAGTGATGAATATTACATTTAGGTTGCTGTAATTTTATCATAATGTTTGGAAGTTAGTGTTGCAATTGTTTAGATATCAAATAAAGGTATGGTTTCCTAGGATAACCTTGTGCTGTGGTATATTTAGTTCTAGTTCCTAGCACCATCTATTGTAGTTTGGAAGCTAAGCTCGCACTTGTTTGTGCTTCATTAGGTACTATATAATACAGATGGCAGATTATTATTAGGAATCTAATTTGTAATAGGCGAGAGATATCCATAGTTTTATACAGTTAGACTGACATGTCTAACACAAATAGATAATACGTGGAATTCCAAACTGCTTTCAAATCTTAGATGTCCCTTTTCTATTAATAAATAAAACTAAAATAAATAATTCGGGAGGAAACAATAATATTCTGCATTTTATTTTTCGAATACATTTTTGGCTCTAGGTGACGCCATCCCCACGCAAATGAACTATTTCCACTCCCTGCTCGTAGTGTAAAATTTTATCTCCCCTTCCAGATTTTTTTTTAAATCTAGATAAATTTCTGAAACAAGAAAAGTGAAAACGTATATCTTTCACTTCAAATGATTTCAATTTATTTGTGGCCATCAAAGTATCGATGGCTCACGCTCGGATAGGGTAGGGGAAAGGATACAGAAATGAATCGGGTAGGGTCTAGGTTGAAGGTATCATCCCGGCATTTGATTGGTCAGACTAACGACAAAAATTTAAAACTACCTAAGTTTGTATAGTCGGTCGCTAGTATCGAACCCAGAACCTCCCGAGTGCGAAGCCAACGCTTTACTAACCAAATCACGGCCACTCGGTACTTCCAATGTTGTTTAGTACAACGTACAACTCATTGAGAACCTAGACAGTATCTTTCAGTTATTCCTAATTTCTTTCTGTTGTGAAGGAAAACAGAAATTACCATTCGAACGAAAAGAGAACCGTTAAACAAATAATTAAACGAATTTATTAATCTCTGACAAATGGTGAAAACGCGTTGCAACACATCAAAATTTAATTCTTTTATTTTTCTTAATTTATCTTTATTTGCTTGGTCAGACCAACGACAGAAATTAAAGATACCTCACAGACAGCTATGAGATAAGCCCGTCATATGTCAGAGGGTTAGAATCCTTCCGGAAGCACTTTTTCGAGTACAATGTGAGTTAAGATAGCGGTCATGACCTTTTGTCTAGCTATCAAGATTAACCTGGTGAAACTGAGAAAAAATTTAGGAAAATCTCAGTCAGTGTTTCCAACAGCAGGATTCGAAGCTGCGTGGCTCCCTGGTGCCAAGTCAAGGTCTCAGAAAATATGTTATCAATACATGTGTATATTAAAAGTAGTGCACGTCTGTGATGCTTCCGTGATCCACAAACGGTAGTTTATTCCTAAGAGTATTACAAAAGAAATATTACACTAAACGTCAAAAAAAACAGTCAGTTTTGTTGCAGTGTGTCAAGATCTGCCCTTCAGTTAATCAAAAATTAAACGAAGCAGATGAATCCATATGGTGTATTCAACCATTAAACAATGTCCCGAAAGTAGAAACTAACCTGATATTTGGCCTTTTAAATATGACAATACCTACCTTCATTCCACGTTTCCTGCTTATGATGGTTCCCCCTGACTTTCTTTTTTACTTCCAAAATTTTTGAAAACGTTTTTAAAAAAATTGAAGAAATGCTCAGGGTTGGAGTAAACAGTATCCATGTTTTAAGCTTTTTATCAAACTCTAGCATTGAGAAATTTCTCGTTCGATTATTGGCTGAAGTATCTAAGAAAAGTACCTAAGATTCAGGATGTGTGTAATCTCATGTCCTCTGTGTTGTGTGTATTTTCTGTCCCCAAAATTGTATGTATTCTTGCGTCCCATGAGTTGTGTGTTTTCGAAGTCCTCAGAGTTATGTGCAGTCTAATGTACTCTCAGATGTGTATATTCCTATGGTAATCATATGTATTCTGCAGTAAGGGACTCTAATTTATCTAAGTATGATAACATATTTTTGTTCCTAAGAACCTCTTCGACGCTATTTAATTACCGCTTTGGTCTTTATGTACTGTTTTCGTAGGATACAATTACGCTTATTTATCATTAAAATTTCTTCATTTTAAGGTCTGGAATAAAAAAGTAAAGGTTGGGGTCCTCCTGTGGGGGTGGGGTGGGTGTAACACATATAAATTCCCCAAGTGCATCCCTCAACTTTAAAATTTTTTAAGGTTAAAAATCTTTGAAACCGTGCAAAATTTCACTTACACCCTCCCAATTTTGACTTTACACCCCTGCAAACTTAAAATTCTGGCGGTATCCCTGCATTCAAGTAAAATACAGTCATTTCTACGTTTACCTAAATTATTATATGGGTTCTGTCACTGGTAAACTCAATATGTTTATGTAATAACGCTTTCTCATTAACTATCTCCATAAACTATACACAAATATGTAATATATTTACAGTTCTAACAAAAGCTTAGGGTCTTACCTAATCGAAAATTTCCAGTTATGTAGTCCTTGAAGATTTGAAATATATTGAACAATTTAATCGCCAAGTTACGTTTTACCTCTCAACAATTTGTCTAATTGTTGCTTAAGTATACCGTGTGTGATTGCTATAAGTAAAATATATTATTAAAATTAATTTCATAATAATTGGGCCTATTGTTTATTTTTTGATTCAACTGTTTATAATGTTAATTACATAACATGAAACATCTTTACGTGAACCAATCAATACGTGATGATATAAAGTTCGAATATAAGTGTTTCGTATAATTCGTATTTATGGGACGTTTTAGTAACTACCCGTATATAAGACAAATATTTTCAAAATACTTTTAAAAAAATCATTAACCTTTTTTCAATTAATGACATGTTCATTAATGAAATATTTCCTCTAAAAATGAAAAATACTTTTAGAATTACATACAGTAGTATTTACCTCCTTCCCCCAGGGTCTCTCTCTTCTTAATCCGCCCATGTCTATTACCAAATATCTCTCACCTGGTAAACTTTTGGACAAGGCTTTTAGATAAACTTCCCACGGTAATTAACTCTCCTGGCGGACGGAGTCATCTGTCGTGGCTGTCTCCCACACGATAGCTCTCAAGTTAAGTCCCCACCGCAGCGTAAACTCGTTATCAAGGCATACAGGTGAGAACAGGATAAGGTTCCGATGTCTCGTAGGCTCGTATATTAGGTGCTATTAAGGGATATCTTAGGATTAGTCCCATATCGACGAAGCTACTTTGGATCACGCCGTAATAACGGCTAAATATTTCCTACAAATAATTGCGCTCTCGAGACACTTCGGAAGCTACTCAACTTGATATGACAGACTCAGAGCCGTAGTGAGGTACTTCAGTGTCCGAGTCATATGTATAAAATGTAGCCTCTCTCCTTCCATTCAAATTTCGCGTTTTGACTTTAAATTTTCTTGCCGCCTGCTCTAGACACGATTAAAAATATTCTGCAAGAAAATATAACGTTTTAATAATTTCACTAATTAGTAGTAATTACACATTGAAATTCTCAAAACCAGAATAATAATAAAAACACATTACCTTGAATTGCCAAACTGAAACTTTTTTAAGTTAGAGTAGTGAGAAGTAACCAGATCCGAATTATCTGATGTCAATTATCAGTGGAAATGTTCAAAATGAATTTCATGAAGTAATAAACAAATTTTGCTACGGTACAATGAAAATATGTGGCGCTGTATCATTGCTAAGGGCTAGAACGCTATGATTGGATTTGTGGCAGCCAAGCTTGCAACATATACAGGACTAGGCTTGCGCATATCACCGCTAGTGTTCAAGAGATGGCGCATGACATCGTCAAATTGCGTAAATAGTGTTTTACAACATTTCAATTAATTTTAATATTTTTTTTATCTTGAAATAACGTGTTTTAATCATTCAATGCTTGCTGGATTATGATAATTAAAGACTATATGTCGTTTATGCACAATTAAGCAGAGAAAGTCAATGCATGCAATTGTTTAGTGTATGTACTTATGTAACCTGTCGGTACAAAACACAAGTACATCAGGCATTAGTTGGTCATTTAATTGATGATTTGCTATTTACCTTCCAGTACTTTGCTTCACCTGGAGTCGTAATTATTATTTTCCCTTGACAGTGCGAGAGATATACCATCTCTTGGTGGAAGCGAGAGATTATTCCAATGTTGAGTTGGGCGAGGGGATGAAACATCCCTTGAAGGACCCTCCTGAAAATTTGTCTCTTATGTAGAGAGGCGAGCATCCGGGAGCTGGATCAACACGAGAGGATCTCTTGTGTGCGAGAGAATACTTTCCTCTTGGCGAGAAATCCACCCGTTGGTGCGGAAGTCTCTTGTATATTGGAGAGGTTGTTGCAATATTACCTCCTACAGAGAGGGAGAGAGAAGTACCTCTTGCACATAGGTGTATTTGACAGGAGCCCACTGAAAGTCCACCATCGCACGCTGTTGAGGATCAGTACCCATTACATTCACGGGAAATTGGCTTTCATATTAGTTTGCAGCGACATCTGTTCCGAAAAACCTTCTTGTCCTTACCCACCGTCGTAGTCTATGGCTACTGGTGATCGGAGCACGGCACCTAAACCGTTACAGTCTAGATTTCATGATTTGTCAAATGTTGACATTTTGAGCTTCAACAATATTATCAACAATGAACTTTAAGAAATAATATTCTGGGTAAATTTTGTGGGGGGGGGGGATAATAAAAAAAATAGGAGTTTCTTAATTTTGCATAATGAACTCAGAAAAATAATTATTAAAGTAACTTAACCAGTACATGAATTAAGATGGAAAGAGTCCGCTACTTTATCTGGTACTTTTTAAGTAACTTGAATAGAATTAAGGCATGGTAAAGTAATTTGAATTAGACTCCTTTTCTGGATGAGAGAAAGAGAGAAAAAATAAAGCGGAAGCTGTGTTGTTGTTATGGTGACGGTGTACGCGTGCTCACACGTAGTTGAAATAAAAATAGTGCGATATTGGGTATAGTTTCATAACATTAGTTCACAACAATTCTGGCATATAATGGACTACTATTAGTTCTCAGACAAGGCCTGCACAAAATGACCGTATCTTACACACATTATAATCACAAGAGCGATACATGAAGAACAAAGCCTCATTATTGGGTGGCTTGGCAACCAAACTGCTTTGAAGAGGAGAAAGGTCTACAGTTGATTTCTAACCTAATTCATAGTGAAAAACTTTTCTTTATTTATTTTGTCTCCTTTTATATGGCCGACTTAAAGTCATATATGATCTTGTCTACCACACAGGGATTGGACATGAGGTAAGGTTTAATCAAATACATTCAATACAAAATGCAAAGCACAAATACAAGACATACTTACACACAGACAAACATTCTATACGAAAGATACATTAGATAAATAATAATAAAAAAATCAACTTAGAATTCACAAATTAAATTATCTTATTATTTGACAAAGACAATAGATTCGTGATGTTACTAGGAGGAAAATCTTACATAGCATACAGTTGAATTATGGTGCACATCGTGCTTTCAAAAAAGTATAGAATTAGGTTCATTATGTAGTAGCTACAACTTTGATTGCTTTTTTAAAAAAATCTTGCGTTATTCCTTGAAATGAGGAATGACGTCACACATTGTTCATTAGTGTTAATAATACTAGCTAATTGACATGGAATTGATAACTTAAAAATATTCAATTTAATCATCTCAATTCCAGGGAAAGGGAGATCAGAAAATAAACACAAATAAAACCACAAATAACACGGAACTATTTCTCAGAAGATAGAATAATTTATTCTCTAGAGGAAACGAATAGGGCTACAGATAAGTCTCTCTTTTTTTTACTAAGAAGATTTTCTTCATTAAAATCTACTTATTAGAAACGGGCGTCTCTGAAAGTAAATAATAGAAAGGAGAGAGAGAGAGAGAGAGAGAAAAGGAGAGATTACGTTCTATAATTAATATTCTAGATAAATTTCTCAATTACAATCTAAATTATATCGTTACTAAAAAAAAGGTTACTAGTGAAAATCAAAGTTTACTAAAACTTAAAACAGGGATTCCGTCAGGATTTTCAGATTGAGTGGATGTAAGTGAAGTTTTGTACGGTTCCAATCGCTTTTTGACCGTAAATTTGGGGGGATACGCTCAAGAATTTGGGGGTAACATCCCCCTTCACTGGAGAGAGTTATATGGCAGTATAACTTACTTAAAAATATTTTAAACCAAACAATTTAATTATGCATTTGTATATTCTGGTCTGCTAAAATTTTTGTTAACAGGTTGTTTTCAAATCATTACACTTGGTGTCTACTTTCATATACGGTAAATATGATTCAATCTTTGCCAAATAGATGGCCCACAGAATGTACAAATTCCGCGACAAAATGACAGAAGGGACCTGTTAAAAAATGCACTAAATAAGATCTAAATTATTTAACTAATAAATTAAGTATCTGGAAATGAATATCATAACGTCGCCGTAAAAAAATAATAAAACTTTATCGCATGATAATCTGATAAATATTGCTACAGCGTTGTAAGTGGTGGTAGAATAAAGAATTTCAAGATTTGGTTTACCGAATGGGTAATAGATGTTTACTATGTCAAGTATTTATACCGTATTCATAGATAATGTACAAGTAATAATATCAGAGATAAACGAAACAACAGGTATAATTATGGTGACCTATTAAGAAGATATCACTGACTGCTTCGAAAATTTCTTCAGTGCTTTTCTGTGGATATATTGTTTCTTCTTTCAAAGAAAGACACTGAAACGTATTTAGAATCTGCTATACAGGGTGGTACAACGAAAAGTTCTCACCTTCCTTATTTCGTAATCTGAATTTGAATTTAATTTAATTTTAGGACCTTTAGGCAACTTTGGCTCAGGCCGGATGAATGCTGATGGGATGAATTGATGGAATAGAGAAAGTGCGAGAAAACAGAACCCCACGGTGTTTGTTCACCACGAAACCCACATGACAAGAGCAGGGTTTGAACTTACACCCCCAAAGCGCCAGATGCGAGTGCTCTAACACTGAACAACCGTGGCCCACTCATTTCGTAATCTAGTCATTTGAAAAATCCCGAAACACGTCAACTATAATTTTGAAGGGGACGAATTATCATGACAAATTTAACTACGCATCCCCATTCCCTGCGGTCTAGTGGAAAAACTTTCGACTTGTTAATGGAAACATGGGTCAACTGATACATCATTAGAAAGATCCTTTAATTCTTTTTGCAAAAATATATTATCTTTGGAATTCCTCCAAGTATTTTGGGAGAAATCGCGTTTGAAAGTTTTACTTATTATGCACAGGAAATAGTCATAAGATGTAATGTTTTACCCTATTAAACGTTATGAGTACCCTCAACTACACATTGAGTACCCTCAAAAGTAGAAGCTACATCAGCAAGCTTCTTTATGATCAACGTGGAACGTTCAGCCCTATTCACTGCGGTCTATTGGCAAAACCTTCAAATTTCTTCAGTAGCAACAAGTATCTCTGTCAACGTTCGCTATTACAACGTCTTTAAGAAAACTTACAGCTATCGTTGGAGTTACTGATCTCCTACCAGTCGCCTCCACATGTGGCAGATAGGGAAATGCCGACCAAATATGGTGGTACCGGAAATATTCCGGGGTGGACCAAAACCAGTACTGCTGCCTTGTAGTTTGTAGAGGGATCTACAAAGGCTAGGGGATGATCACCCCAAACAAAAATATGGTGAGGGGAAGCAGCATCACCATTACCACCCTGAGGCTGAAGATGAATGACGTCAGCAAGGCTCATAAATAGACAGAGGACGACATCTTGAATGTTTGTCTTTACTACGAGGTCGTAGAGCTGACAACTCTACACCGCTAAAACATGTCAAGAAATAGTAATAGGTGGTTCATGGATTCTCCTGGGGTAAAATATTCCGGAGGTAAACTAGTCCCTCATTCGGGTCTCCGGGTTGGGACTGCTTCAGGGGGCACCAAGAACAGGATTAAGAAAGACCTTAGAATAATAACGTACGGACGTTATACCAAACGGGCGCTCTTCAGGTCGCGTTACGTGAGACCGAGAAATACGAACTAGACATATTAGCGATACAAGAAGTTCGGTGGGAGGGTCAAGATAGCATCGCACAGGGCAAGTACACTTTCTACTACGGGGGAACACAGTCTCACGATTTCGGAACAGGATTCCTCATTAAGAACAGTATCCTTCAGGCGGTTCAGAATATAGAGTTCGTAAACGAAAGACTATCGTACGTTACGATACGTACTCGATGGGTCAACACGGTTTTATTAAACGTCTATGCTCCGACTGAGATGGCTAATGATAACGACAAAGATATATTTTACGATGAGCTACAAAGTCTGTTTGACCGAATGCAGAAGTATAATTCGAAAATTGTGTTGGGTGATTTCAATGCAAAGGTAGGGAGGGAAGAAAAATATAGACCTACTATAGGCAAATACAAGCTTCACGAAAAGATCAACAACAATGGAGAAATACTGATAACTTTCGCGATTTCGAGAAACCTACTGGAAAAGAACACGTACATTGAACACAAAGACGTACGCAAATACACATGGATATCTCCGGACGGCAAAACTCTCAACCAGATCGATCACGTATTAGTAGACAGACGAAGACACACCAACCTAATAGCTGTTAGTTAGGTCGTACAGAGGAGCGGAAGGTGACACCGACCATCAATTAGTGATCACAAAAGTAAGGGAAAAGTTATGCATCGCGAACAGAGAAAGCAAGGGGTCAAAACAACTGAAATTCGAAGTGAAACTATTAAATAATCCGAGCATAAGAGCAAATTACCAACTCGAACTCTCAAATAGGTTCGAAATTCTAGCCGACCCGAGTAATAATAATGATTATATTAATAATGAAATTGATGTAAGTAAGATGTGGGAGGCTATTCTTGAAACAATTAAGAGCGCAACAAAAATTACTACTTGCTTGGAAATTTAGTAACGTGATTAAGTTTCGAACTGCCACATTGTATAAGGTACTTGAGGCAAATAAGACTCGGAGGGAAATAAGGCCCAGTTTCAATAAGATACACTTCCTGAGTAGGATTTTGGAACTTGGCCACACTGTTAGCTTTCATTCTTCCAGAATCAAGGACACTGAAATTTTGGCGCTGATAGGTTTAATGTGGATTGAGATGCGAAGCTGTCTGGTGTGTGATTGCGGATTTTTTTTAGCTGTTTATAAGAACTGCTAATTTTGTGGTTTTACATAACTTTACAAATGCGGTTTTTTATTCAATATTTAAGGAGAAAAGGCAACAATTAAGTAACATAGTTTCTTTGATGTAGTTTTTCATTCAATCATTTTTTACTTTGAACTTAAAGTGAGAAGGTCGAAGTTGGTAATAAGACCCACTGAAAACACATGTGTTTTATTAAGAGCAAGTGTTATACGTAGTGATAATAGCACTGGTATAAAGTAGTGATAGTAGATTTATCTTCAGTTTGAAGAAAGAGAAAAATAACCAAAGAAGATATTCAGTAATGTTTATTGAATAAGTGGAGAGAAAGCACTCTATTTTATTCAGAACACAATCTCATAAACAAACTGCTCGTTAGAATAGAATCTTTGTTGAGCTACTAAATGTATTCAACTATTGTGGTGTATTACGAATGTCAATGAATGTATTTTAGGAAGTGTCATGATCTTAATTACAGTCAGATTACATTGCATTTACTATATTTATAGTGGGCCTTATTTTCCACCCAGTTGGATAATAAAGCCCATTTACAATGTATCCAAAACCTACGTGTAAATTTTAATTAGAACCAAATAAAAGATGTCTAACACAAGTATTGTGTCAATGAATCTTTAAGATAATGCATCAATACAACAAATATTGCGTACACATATTAATAGTCTGAGAATAGACGATTTTTTATTCTTAGCTGGTCCTTATTTGTACCTTAAATTTAAAAATCGCTGAGATGGACCACGGATGGCGCAGTCAGGTACTACGTTAGCACGTCATGTATTTCCACATAGAATATGCTGTTTCTTTGAAATTTATGTATACAATCTTTTGCACACAATATTCTTATATATCAAACGCATCAAATATATAATATTTTATATAAATCACATGCGTAATTTTCTTTGTAACCTATTAACTCAATGAAATACATGTACTTTTAGGTCACTTGATGGCCAAGCTATAGCTCTCCGCACCTTGCTTTCATTTCATGAACTATCATCACTAGGAAATAAGATACTGATCCTATATGCATGATTATGAGAAAACTCATAATGTCCAATCAAGTATTTGAACAATAAAGTAATAAGATAAACTAAACCTCTTAGCCCATCCAACGCTACATAATAATCCTCACATTCTCTTTTATCTTCTCTTCCCAAATAAAGGGGGAGCCCTTTGGGGGTGCTAGCCTTGGCTAGCAATTTAAAAAAAAAGCTAAAGGGACCTTGTAATCCTGCTCAGTCTGTCCGCCCGTGTCCGGAAATTAAATCTCAGGAACTACAAGGTGTAGAGAGATGCTTGAGGCGTCATTCTAAAGGTCTTGACTAAACTAGCTCAAGGGTGCTGGAACTGCCCTGATTGGTGCAGTTGTTCAATGTTGCCAGGCCATTTTCTAAAACTTTCTTGAAAAATAATTGTTCAAATTGCTTTTATTCACTTATACCTATCTGTGCCAAACTTGGGATAAACATTATTCGACACAATATAAAAACTCTGAGAGGGCCTACTTTACCAATCTCTTATCAGTACTGCCAGCTACGTTCTATAAAATTATCTCTTTTAAATAGCTTCCATTATATTAGTCATAGCACAATGAAACTTGACATAAACATTGTTTGACACAATAGGAACATACTGCGGATGTTTCCGCTCCTCAGGATTGTCAGTGTTGCCAGCCCATGCCAAAAATATATCTCATGAACCATAAGCTGTAGTAGAGACATGCATGAAGTGTCGTTCGAATAGTAATCAAAGTGTACGTGCAGGAATAAAGGAAAGTTGTTGGGGGGGGGAGGACAGGGGGTGTAGCCTTCTCCCAGGTTCCTCGATGAAGCATTATCTTCATCAAAAGCATTAGAGTGTGTTTTTCGTGTATCTCCCTGCTTAGAGGAGGTTACTTCTTGGAGTCCAATCTTCCAACACGGTTCGTCGGAGAACTTTCTTCTCTTCGTTGGCATCAACCGAGGTGGCTTTAATCGGAATTACGACGGGAGTTCCGGTTCAGGGTTTCCGAATCAGAGGACCTAAAGTACATTGTACAACGGAATCTAGAGAGGGAAACGAAACCCAAGGACCATAATATTTTCACCCTAGGTACCCCATACAGACAATTGAGAGACCCTGTACTATTACAATTGGTTTTCCTGCACCCGGGAAAGATACGTCGCCTGAACAGTGAAGTTGTGCGTGCTATTAAACAACCACCACACAGTAGAAGAAAACTGCTTGGTACATCACTGTGATCAATTTGACCATGTCCAACCATTCTTTGCCGCTTTGTTTCAACAACACATTTATTTTTCGTAAATGACAATATTATACAAGTGACACATCATTTGAAAAGGTTTTTGATTCTATTGTCAGAAAATGAAATTAGGTTTGGAATTTTAGTAAAAACTATACGAAATATCGTGTTTGGAATTGTTACATACAATAAGTTGAAAATTTGCCAATCTTGTAGCAAAAGCTTTCGGAAATATCACTGAGTTAATTTGAACTGACTTAAACCATATTCTGAAACCTCGTTCGTATCGTTAATATTTTGAAGGTAATATTGGTAAAGTGGGCCGGCACGTGCTGGTACCGGAACGCCGTTCCGGTACAGTTTTGTGGGAGAAAAAAAGGTTCCATTTCACAAAAAGATATTGACTGAGTCTAATCAATCTTATCATTACCCCCACCCGTACGAGACTTACAGTGCCACATGTGTCAAGTTTAATGGTTGTGAAATTGCGCGGCCCAAACTTGACGCCAGAACAACACAAGCAAAACTAACCAATTTGAAGGATTTTAATCCACTTGATAAGTTTCTGTAACACATTAACATGTGGTTGTATCAAGATTGGACTAGTTCAGCAAGTAAAATAAACGATTTTGTACTATGACATTTCAGATGTTAAGCTTTTCAAATTTAAGTAATAAAGTATTCCATATTTTTTGTCAATATTAACAATTTCGTTTTTTGCCTATTCCTCACTTCACAGTTACTGGTATGGTAAAAATTGAAACGTTCCAATATAGAAAATTTACGAATGCATCCCTGAAAGTGGGAGTCGCTGTTAAATTAATTTAGTTTTTGTACGGCATTGTTTCATGACCAGTAAAATGGAAGGTCTTAAAAAAAAACTACATTAACTCTGTATGGCTCGCATTGCTGTGGATTGCATGTGTGTGTCTGTGTGAAGTGTTGACTGAAAGAAAAGCAATCTTTTCTTTCTTGGTTACCACAGCAGCTGTTTTTTAAACTCAACAATAGAAGAATATATATATATATATATATATATATATATATATATATATATATGTATATATATATATTGTTGCTCCTATATATGTCCCCAGTAGCACATATACGTGTTTTCAACGTTGATTTTAGGTTAATTTAGTTGATTAACTGTTATCAGTTGAAAAAAATACGCTTGATAAGGCGTTAATACAACTTATACCGGTATACTGTATGTTATGTTCAACTATGGTATAGATTTTATTTATTGTGTTTCTCACTAATTTTATATCAAAACAAAAATGTGATTCAAAACGAATTGAATGACACAAACTAATTTTTATGTTAACATATGCACGTTGAAAACAGATTGAATTTTAAACCATGTTCCAACGAAGATAGAATTTTTTTGATATGACGTTAATGTGACGAGTTTGCTACTTTAGACAAGGTACGTGTTTAGATACAGTAAAAAAATTGTCGACTCTCCTGTGGGTTCGTGGATAAGTGGTCAACGCGTCGAGCTACCAACGAGAAGTGCAGAACGTTCCTGTGTTCGAACCCCACAGCGGCCTCTCGGGTTATTTATTGTTGGAAAATTAGCGAAGTATATCATGATGAAAGCAACGTATAAAATCACGAAACTCTACACAGAGCTACCTCACAGCTCAATCCGCGCATGCGCAAGGATCTTGGGCTTAGAGCATGCGCTGATTGAGGACGTCAGGCGCGCGGTAGCTCTGTGTAGAGTCACGTATACGAGACTGGCTATTGAGTAGCAGTTCCAAGCTATGAGCAGTTCAAGAGAAGACAGCGTACATTCGAGTCGAAGAGAAAAAAGCTCCGAGTTTGTGGCGTGAGAAGTGAGTTGTACAACACAAAGGTTTGTTTGAAGAAGGTACATAGTAAATATATTTGGAACTAACTATATATTTTATGTGTCGTCTTGTACTCCCGAAATAAATATAAATATATTTCGAATAATAAGACGACATTCTCGTCCACATACATACTGTTTTTATATCTGAAGAGTGGCGACCCAGTCAGGATAAAATACACTATTTTTTTTATATTAGAAAAGTGTTGATTTTTCCAGGATGTGTTTTGTGTGTTTCTTGTATGTGAACACTACTAACAGAGCAAACAAGCGAAGGTACACAAGTCCATTTTTAGATAAAAAAAAGTTTAGTTCTTTTTAAGTGCTAAATGAAGAGCTGTAGTGATTTATACAAAAAAAAATTATGATGGAAGTACATATTACATCTATTACAAAATTACTTTGTATTATTTGGTTCAGTTCTTCATTTAAGCCTAAAAACTTTTTATTATTTAAAAATGGACTTGCGTGCTTCTGCTTGTTTGCTCTGATGGAAAAAGTAGTGTTGTTGCAAACGCGCCAAATGGAGCACTTATCTACTATGTTTGAACTACTTGAGAAATTTGACCACAAATTTGAGACGTTAGAAAAGGAAGTGTATGTAATTTCTCAATATAAAAAGAAAAATAATTAAGAAAAAATGTAAATTCTGACACATTCCGAAAAGAAACGCAAGAAAATTCTTGCGAACTTCGTAAGGACATTGAAAATTGGAAGATTTGGAGAATACCATTCGGCGCGTGCAGAAAAGAGATGAAAAAAAAGACTGACTGTCTGGAAAGAAAAGTGGACTCGATCGAACAAGAATTGAAAGCTCGTAAGACTGACTTCTTCTTAACAAGTGATAAGGTAGAGTGTAATAAAGGTGATCGTCAAGTAGAGATGTGTTCGAGAGACAGTGCAAGTGGAATTAAATTCTTTGTCAGGAAGGACAACTGATGTGTCTGAGCAACAGCGGATTGAAAGAAGGCTTGGAGTGTGTGTCGGATTCCTTTGTTTGTTTTACGACGGAGTCTACAGTGTCGGTAACATCCACTTTTACTAATCCGATTGCAAGAGTGTCAACAACCGCTTTACATTCGAATAGTGCGAGTTCACAATGCAAGAATAAACTCTACCATACTAGTGTATACGAAAAGTCCCGAATACATATTTTCCATTCTCAGTGTTTCCAACTTCAATATCATTGAAGGTTTCGTGTTCGTGGAAAATATTTAATAACAATATATCATAGTGTGAATAGAAGCGTGATTTAGCGAGTGAGAAGACGGGAAAGGAAAAAGGTGAATTTTTAAAGAATTATTGCGAGACATGCAGTGAAAAGACAAGAATTTATGTGCTCAGTGAACAGGATGGGGAAGCAACGGATAATTACCTTGAAAAACTTAACGCAATTCCCAAGGCCACAAGACCGGAAGTGGTATGAAGATTAGTTCATCCCAGATTACAGTGAGGTGTCTGAAAATTCGGATTATGGGTTTGTGACAGCGCCCCCATCGGCTCCAAGGAAGAGGAAGCTTTTTTTTTTAGAATTTCCTCTGACCAATAAGTAAAATTTCAAAAGCGATTTCTCCCACAGTATTCGGAAAAATTCCAAAATAATATTGTTTTTGCAAATAGAACCAAAGGAATTTTCAAATGATGTAGGCCTATTAACTCAAATTGTCATTTAAGGAAATTGAGGTTTTGCACTAGATCGTAGGGAATAGGATTTATAGTTAAATTTATCATAATAATTCATCCTCTCAAAATTACGTGTTTTGAGATTTTTCAAAGGACTAGGTTACGAAATAAGGGGGGAAGGGGACTTTTCGTTACACCATTCATTTCATTATTGAAATTAATTGCTTAAAAGAAATGGTTTGCCTCGTTGTATATTTTGTGTTATTGCTGTAACGGTTTTATCTGGCGTGTATTTGTTACCGACAAAATAGGAAATCAGGCATTGTTGACAATGCCTGAAATCTCTAGGCAAAGTTGGAAATACTAATATTACCTACTTTTCCTAGGCATTGTTGATAATGCCTAAGAATGGTTAGGCAATATAGGAAATAAAATGTTCGGAGAGATTGTACAATACTCCAGCTGTAATAAGCATCAATCATCATTCTCCTGTGACGTACACAGGGGGTGGATCCTGGGGGTCCGGACTCCCCTTCCCCCCCAAATTGAGATATTTTTGTAAATCTGCTACAATTTTATGCGAAATTTTCGATTTTTTTTTGTTGTAAATTTTACACTTATAAATTCATACTAGACCCCCCTGCGAAAGCTCTGGACCCTCCCCGAAATAAATTTCTAGCTACTCACCCATGTTAAACTGTAGACCAATCCAATTCACATGGACAGCTCAAGAATAGCTGTTTGCTATCGGTAGCAGTGTTGTCAGGTGTAGAGATTAGTTTCTTGGAGTTGAGTAACTTTACTGGAAAAGGGATTTAGGAATTTTCTTTATAAGCACACAAAAGCGAAGGGATTTTCTTCTAATCCTCGAGTAGAAATATGAAAACATTATCAAAGCAAAGAGAAACTTATTTCGATTACTTTAGCAATATGAACATAATGTGAGTAAAAATTGCTCAACAATGGAACCAATGAAATTTGAAAAAGCAAAACTACACTTGTACATCTCTCTTGAGAACACAAGAGAAAACATATGAAGATGATATTTGAAACAAGCAAGAGCAATAAATTCTTGATTTATATTTAACAGTTACATGAAAGTGGGGTGGTATTCCTTTCTTTGTACTGTTGCGGTATACTGCGATACTTTAAACTCATTCAATTAATGTATTTACTTTGCTTGGTTAATATATTTATGCTTTTGTTTTAAAAATGAACTTATTAACCATGAAATAGAAATAACTTCTTTTTATATATCTATTTTGCATTTATGATGTGTGGTGGAATTTTACTTACTTGAAAGAGATTGTAGTTTTCTACAACCTGACAACACTGGTCCGTAGCTGCCTTCTTACTTGTGTCTGGAGAAAGATAAAATCCTTGGCTCGTTAAATTATATTTCTGACTTCAGGTTAGTTAAAGTTGATTTGCTTCAATACAGTCACTTTACTTTTGATGCGAAAAATTGGATTTATGCCCTTGTACTTAAACAAAGATGTTAGAATTCTTAATTAAAAAAACAAAACAAAACAGGAAGTCAGCTGCTGAAATCAGAAATCGTATGGACGGAACCAAGATTGTTTCCTGTCTCCAGACAATCCCGCCTTCTTTGTTTCAGTGCGCGTCTGCTTCCACGGGAAGGACAGCTACATTTCGCGGCGTTTTGTTTAGTGTGTGTGTGCCGTGTAGTGTGGAAAGTAAACATTGTTCTGTCTAAATGGAGAACGAAGAACGTACCATAAAACAACACTTCTACAATGAACTTTCAAAATTGAGAGAACGAATTGGTATTAACAGTGATGAACGGTATCAGAACATCATCAATGAAGTAAATATAGCAAAGTCCTTACAGAAGAAACAACCTAGACATTATGAACTATTGAAAAGATACGATTTGATGGTTGTGTAATAAAAGCGCAAACAAATTTCTCCAGTACAGGAAGATAGTAGTTTGGTGATGTTCTTTGTTCCTGACTGTCAGATTTTCGACATTCTTAATGAAACACACATTTCTATTGCAGATGATGGGCGTGATAGAATGTTAAAGAAATTGTCGGTAAAATGCAGAAACATTACTCGTCAGGACGTGAAGGCTTTCGCACAATTGTGTGCGCTTGCCATCAGAAGCAGAAGGGAGTAAATAAAAGTCTTGTAGTAAACCCTATCATATCCTCTGAATTTAATTCCAGATGTCAAGTTGATTAAATTGATTTCCAACCACATCCAGACAATGATTTTAAGTTTGTGCTAGTGTATCGTATGGTTTTGTGCGTCTAGGCACTAGGTACTGGGATTTAGGATGTAGCTAGTTAAGTAAAATAGGCAATAGATTCAGAAGTCGGTTTTAGTTCCATTCTGAAGAGTATTACATTACTCACCGGACTGTATGATTGACGTCTATTAGGCAGCTGACCCTTGTCAGCCTGTTCCAGAATATAAGATAGACTGCTTCTGTACTGTGTAACGTACCAGTGTTCTTGCTCGAAGGTACGTTCGAGGAAGGTGTTCTTGCTCTTACTTGAATGTTCCCTTGTTCCACCGCCTTTCTCCTATATTAACAAAGCAGTTTTCCCCTTTCAGGGAAATGAAGGTGCTTGGAAACTACATGGGTCAGCACGATTCCAGAGGAGGTGACCATCTAACGAAGTTTGTTGCTTTGAAAGCTCTCAAAACCAAAAGAGCGCAAGAAGTGGCTTTTCTTTTAATTGATATTTTCACTCTTCTCGGTGAACCGTCTATTCTTCAGTCGGACAATTGTAGAGAATGCGTAAACAGTATTGTGTCTAATTTGAAAGACTATTGGCCTGAACTAAAAATTATTCATAGAAAACCGCGGCACAGTCAAAGCCAAGGCAGCGTTGAAAGGGCCAATCAATATATAAAAAACATGTTTATTACGTGGATACAAAAGCAAAAGACTTCCCGCTTGAGTGAAGGCCTACGATTCGTCCAACTAATGAAGAACAGTGCTTTCACGTAGGCATTAAGAGTTCACCATATGAGGCTCTATTTGGGTGTAAAGTGAAGGTTGGACTTCATAGCTCATCTCTTCACCGCAAAGTAGTGGACACTATCAACACTGAAGAAGAATTGGAATTGGATTCCATGCAAGAAGGTGATCGCCCTCAAGTAAATAGTGTTTCAGACGAAGATCCGGTTGACAACACATTAAATCAACCTTCAACGTCTACATCCAACGATGTTCCACTGCTGCCACTTGGTATCTGATGTATTTGTTCAGAGGCTACCATATAAGTGCAGAAGGTGTGAACGAAATATTCACATTACCTGTGGGAAACTACTGGGCGAAGAAGGTTCTGAACAAGATATAATGTGCTAAATTTGTGTAAATAATGAGGATGCGAGAAGTTCCAGAAAAATGTCAAAACAAAATTTGGAACATCAAGCCAAGAAAATAATAAAAAAAAAACCATTCCGATAGTAAATTTCCTGTGGTTACTAAGGGCACTACTGTTAGGGTACCAGTACCAGAAGTCGACAGAGGTTGTGCGGATGCTCGGAACATTCTTACAGTTGTTAGAAAAGTTACAGAAGATGGCTGTTACCAGTTAGGTAGTACTAAAGAAGGTGTACTGAAACAGTTATATGTGAGGTCAGAATTTTCTCTGTGTAAACGAAAACTATTGGACAGTGGTGATGTTCCTAGAGATAAAGAAATTTCTCTTAGAGTATTAACGACTGTCAATCCACTGGACCTGGCCAAGGATTTGTAAAATGTATGTGTAAGAACAGGTGTCAAAGTAAGAGGTGCTTTTATGTTAAAAATCAGATGCTTTGTTCTTCAAAGTGTCATTCCAGTTTCCCTTGCTGTAAGAAATTATTATTTTTATTTTCCCTTTGCTGGTTAAAATCTTTTTCTTTCATATAAAATGCACGTGTTTTGTTCAATATTTTATTTTTATCTCTCGTTAATGTTGGTTATTAGAAAAGTACCGGTAGTGTTTCTTATGATCAGAAGATACAGCAACAATGATACACCTATCCTTCCTGATGAAAATATAATATTATTTGAAAGTTTAAAACTGAAACATGTTTCTGTAGTCCTCCCGTTTTCCTTTATGTATTTATGTGTAGCTTAAAGACAAAATAAATGGCTACAATGACAGTCAACATTTTTTTAAATACCTAAAAATAGTTTTCAAAATATTTTACTTTTTATATTTTATGTGCTATTACCAAAAGAAAATAAATTGTGTCAAAAATGAACGAAAGTGATTATACTAAGGTCTATCAAAAAGTAAGGTGAATTTGTCTCTAAAACCCAGAGATTTTTTGCGCAGTTAATTAATTTTCTTGTATGTTGCAGATACCAAGGTGAGGGAAGTCTGACGGCAATTACAGATGACGTCAACCCGTCTTGTACCTGGAGCAATTTAAAGATGGCGCATCGACTTGAACATTACTCCAAGGAGGAGAGGCGCGGTGTTATTCGACTTTTACGCTCCAAGAGAAATACACCTTCTGAAATTCATCGAGAATTTTTGGAGGTCTATGGGGAGAGTGTTGTGTCGCAGAAATAAGTGTATGTGTAGTGTAAGGCATTTGCAAGTGGTAGGAGTACTGTGAGAGATGATGACAGAAGTGTCAGACCAGAAATGTTATTCACCGACAGGAATGTGTGTGACATCGATGCGATCATTTGTGAAGACAAAAAAGCCAGGTTGCATGACACTGCAGATGTACTGCAAATCTCATATGGTTCAGTGAGTAGTATCGTCCATAACAAACTTGTCTTCAGAAAAGTTTGTGCGCGTTGGGTGTCAGAACCTCTGAGTGATGATCAAAAAACACTGCAAGCCAAGAAAACAATGGCTACTGTGTTTTGGGACCGTCAGGGTATTATTCATGTTGAATTTCTGGAAATGGGTACGAGCAACACGTGTTGCCAAACCATGGACAGGCTGAAAGCAGTCATGTTGGAAACGAAGAAAGACACTACGAGAGGGGGCGTTGTTTCTACAAAGCAACGCATGACCACACTCAACCCAACAAACCCGTACACATATCATGAGTTCCAACTGGGAAATTCTTGACCATTCTCCATATAACCGTGATCTAGTCCCTTCCGACTATCATTTGTTTGGGCTTCTAAAGAAACAACTCCGTGGGCGGGGTTTCGTTACACTGGAAGAGGCACAACAGGCTAGGGTTACCTGGTTAGGGAACCTGCAGCAACATTTCTTTGCAAAGGACATGGAAGATTTGGTGTCACGATGGAATGAATGCTTGGATCTCAATGGTTCCTATGTCGAATGTTAGTGTTATACTATGTGTCAAATATAATACATTTTCATATAGTTATCTTCGCACGTTTTTCAGTAAACCGAAAATTCACCTTGGTTTTTGATACACCTTTGTACATTAATCATAAAGACATGTTGCAGCAGTCATAAAGAAATGTACTTCTCCGGGAAAGCTAGCACTATAAATGAGCAAATAATCTAATGTTCTAAGTAGTATATAGTTTATCTTCAATTGCGTCAACCAGTGTTCTCATTGTAACTAGTGCAGAACGAGAGTGAAATGGTTAAAGAAAGCCTTCATAGCTTGAACCGAACATGATTGCCGGTCTAAATTCTTACGAGTATGTTACGATGAATCGCGAATGAAGAGAAAGCATTTATAGCAGAAAGTCGATTATTAGCCGTAAAATAAGAGGGGACATAGACAACAGAAATGCACATGTTAACAGGCGAGCTAGCAGTGTTCAAATCACAACTCAATACAACTTCGGGACGACAAAAATTCGCACAGGTCTTCAAACCTTAGGACGAATAAGCTATTCCAGCCGTCAGTCAATCTATCAAGATCTGCGCATTAACAGCCAATGACAGGAAAAGTGGCCAAAAATTATCGAAGCTGGTCCGTGGATCAGTGTAAAAATGTCATTTGGTCCGGTGAATCCAGGTTGACATTGTTCAGGGTTGACGGAAGGATTCTTATGGCAAAATGATGCAGTGATTTTACTACAACTAACACACATAATACCTTCCAAAATTTCAGTTATCTTCCTCCAGCAAAGATTCACAAAAGATCTTTCAATTAATAGGTCTGAAAATGTTACATATCCTCTCGGCTTCCATAAATGAGCTAATTATAAATTTAGAGATATTTTTGTAATATTCTCAATCACAAGTGAGTGAGTGAGTTTGTTTTTATCTTCATTGTGCTGACTTATAACTTTTAGGGTCAAACGCGAGTGCAATCGAGTAGATATAACAAAATTATGAAGATTTACGACGCCGTTATTACTTGCATTTCCTACCAAACAAACTATGAAAGATTACTTCACTTGCACTAAATGTTATAATACACAGAAAACATAGCGTAGGAATGGCTTTCTTCGGAATATAGAAACTTCAATTCTGGCGTAACTCGAAACCTTTATATTATTTATATTTTTTCACAATTAGACGGGGAAAATATTCTATTATTTCATTCTCCAAAATTATAATAAACATTAAGTCGAAAATGTTAATACTTTCAAGAAACTGACAATAGCAATATGATCATGGTAACATAGCAAATTTAATGAACCAAGAAATGCTCTATAGATTGCAGCGAAAGAGTGGATCGATTAATTTCTTCTTAACAAAATTAGTAAACTTTAGTCAAATAATAACTACATGTTAATAACTTATCTGAGTTATTTGTCAACATGTATTAAAATTTGTTGATTAAATGATTAAGAAACTAGAGAAAAGTAAATAAAGGAACTTTAAAACATTATTTTCCATGCAGAGAGAGACGGACAATAATTAATTTTCTTGGTAAATGTGAAAATTGTGCATTTTCTATAATAGTACGTTTTTACTGCCACCTGTTGAGCAAGAAAACTATTAATTTCTTTTAAAGAGATAAACAAATATACGCATTATATTCTGTAGTCATTTTGAAAGCAAAATTTTGGTTTCAGTTCGTATTTTTCGTAGATATCCAAAACTGTAGCTCATAATTAATGTTGTTTCGAATCCTAAATAAACACATTAACCAAAAATAATTATAACTATAATTATAACTATAATTATAATTATTAAATAATTAAAAATGTCATTAAGAACTCACACAATACGCTAAAGGTAAAGAACAGGGAGTCTCGAATCGCAAGCAAAACTCACTCCTATACTTGTGAAGTATGGAAAGGAACCCCAAGTAAATGATATAAATATCTCGATACCGGCTACTCTTGTGCATTCATTCGAAACTAGAGTTCACATTCGATGTAATCAATCGTAATCTACCTCGTAGGTGCAAAACATGTTATTAGCTGAGAAAATTTGCACATTGCATGGCAAACGTAATGGGGAAGATAAGATTATTATATGGGATATGAAAACAGTTATTATTTGGGTACTTCGTGCCTCAAAGGAATGAAGTAGGGATATTAATGATAACATCTTTTTTGTCTAACTACTCTTGACAGTTGGATCATTACCATTCTCACCAACTGTTCATGACGGGCCTTACCTATGCAGTATGTAGGAAAAATATAATCTAATTATGATTTTGAATTGTTAGTGTGTTTTTTTAAAAAAAAAAAAAAAAAAAAAAAAAAAAACTTAATTTCTACTTATATCCATCTGTTTTTGCACATATTTTGGAAAGGATATCGGAAATATTAAGCTTTTGTATATTTTTTTCTGGAATTTCTTAGTTTCTTCTATACAAAAAGTTACTTTTGAAAGTAGATTAAAATTTTTACCTTCAGTTATTGCTTCTCAAATACATTTTGTTCAACATATCTGCTAAAATCCAGTCCAATTATTTCCCCCATGAAGGAAGTTCTTCTTCAACATGCGTGAGGAACATTGAAGGAATTTATAGTTCTTAAGTCAGTTGGAATAATCAGTAAGGCAAGCCAGATTCTGTCCCAGTTCAAACGTACTTTGTTTTTTTAACTTCTGCCTAAGGATACCAACTAGTTTATTTATACACTTCAACTTGTGTTATAAACTGTTGAAATGGATCGAAAAAAAATGCATGCAAGAAATGATAAAAGTATGACTCCTGTCGAAGAGATGCAATTATTTACAATGTACTTACATATATTCTTATATCTGTTTCTAAATCTCAATCTAAAAGTTTTAAACTTTATTGGTGATAATGAGTATACAATAGGATTGTGCGAGTATCCCAAATTTCGTCCTGATCCCCGACTTTCCGGAAGTTTTCTTATTTGTTTCCGGGAAGTCTTTCGAAATTCTCGAAAATTCAGGAATTTCCAAGCCGTTGTGTAGTAATCGGGAATTCACTAGTCGTCTGGAAATCTCGACCAATCGGGAAGTCTCAGCAGGTGAGAATTCCCACAATGACTGCAAGTCGCGACAAGTCAAGAATTCTAGAACTTTTGTAAAGCCGTGAAAGTGCAGAATCTTCAGGATATCGACAAGTTTCAGCAATCGGGAATTCCTGAAAATATATCCTCCTTCCAGATTTCGAAACATTTTCTTTTCGTGTTCTTGTCCTATCCTGACAGCAAACAAATTCTTCCTGCATATCTTAAGAGTGTTGAAAACGGAGACATTTGTGTCACGAATGGCCCTGGACAAAACATGATTGACAACTTCTTTCCGTGTACATGAGTTTGGTTTTAACACCTTGAGGACTGAGTCTACAGTTTCACACAGATAAATATTCCGAAAACACGGGAGCCCTTTATTACAAGTCAAGGCGCTTCAGAACACGTGTAGTTAGTTAACTCTGTTGATAATGGATTCTCTTTATAACTATTCCTTGACTCTTTTTTTTTGAACTAATCGTAATTCTGTTTGTTGTCGATATGTTTTAATTAGTTTCTTCATTCACAGCTGCTAGAACTCTGTTGTTCAGAAACTACTTTATATTGCATTGATTAGGCTAATCAATAGAGCTGAGGACATCCTAAACTAATTTTATGACCAACAACTTCGTGATAAGAATCAGCCGAGAGTTATTCTTGGAGTATTTATTGCGTGCATGTGGTACTACGTTTCATGTGGCTGAACATACTTATATGAGAGGGAAGTTTGTAAAATACTAAATCTGACTTTATCTACCTACAACATAGCCCTTCCGGCTTCCAATTCTATGTCATACTAAATCACTCGTATAAAGAAATAACAAATGAAGATATTTTTGAATTATGGGAATTGAAAGTTTCAAACCATGTATCACTGACGTGACGTGGTAGTGACTAACGTAAATATTTAAGAAAAAAAGTCCTACATAAGTTTCTTTATGTTTCCATGGTAACCAATGCGTTTCATGTCTAAACAAATAACAATCATATATTTATGTTACATCACAGATGAAGTGTTTTGAAAAGAAATATAAAATAAATATTTGAATATCAATTAACATTTGTTAGCACTGAAAAGTGAAAACAAAATTCATATAGTTCTGATCATTTACTGATTACAAGTATTATTATAAAAGGCGCTTATGTTGTGTGGAGAAAAGAGGAACTTCAGTAACGAGTTGAGCTTTGTCGTCAACGTATTCATCAATTCAAGGTCACTGGTTTTCAGTGTTTTATCTTCTAGTCATCAACTCACTTTGTGTTTTGCACAAATTCATGCCGGTCGATATGGTAACGAAGGTATGTGACGTCCCAGGTAGCATGCTAGCTTGCAACAAATTTGCCAGCCACTTGCTTTTAGCTTGACAAACTTGATATTGTGTTGAACTTAATAAACAAGCATGAAAAAACTTGTTGGAACAATGTAAGTGGCTTAGTTGTTATGACTAACCTAATTCAAGCTTAGAACAAGCAGTTACAAGAGAGGAAGATTATCAAACTTGTTATTTATTTGAATTTTGTTTCTCGTTGCATTTTCGCTGTTGCATTAGTGCGATGAAGTCCCATCACGTGCCAGGACTGTTTCGCCGTAGGCTAATCTTCGCCAACTATCACCCTTTTACTACAGACATCTCTTGCGATCTGATGAACCAAGTATAAATAACGCTTTGAAAGCGAACTCGGACTATGATTACGTGATCTGGTGACTACGGTATCGGATTGACGTGGCAGTGGTCCTCGGATTGATTCCTATCCAGGGCAAGGTTTTAAATTTTCAACGAAATACATTATGTTTTTCTTTCTTGTCCAGTCAATGATATTTCAACCTTGATTCTTGTAGGCTGCTTGATTCAACCTTATTTAATTATTCTAAGCTTGATTTACTAAGCTTCTATTAAGTTATCCCACTTGCCAAAGTAAGCTTGATTAACTTTTAAGTCAGGTCAAACTTGTAATGTGGCGTCATGACTCCAAGCTTATTCAAGCTGAACGTTGACAGTTGCGTTGATATATTTGGCTGGCCTAGTGTTATGGCAGGCTAGTTTCACGCTAGTTGTAATAAGCTTGAATGGACAAGCTTTCCACAGGCCAGCTAGTAATTACGAGTCAACTTTGATTCAAGCTTTAGACTTGCTATAATAAGCTTGACGCAAGCTTATACGCTTGACATGATAAGCTTCCAAGAAGTTTGAATCAAACTTATTCTGTTATCGGGGCTATGTTTGATTTTATGCACTCGTTCTACACTGTAAAAAGGTGGATATGTCTTACATATGATAAAAATATCTTTTTCACTCTTACAAATCAGTGAATATTTTATCCAGTCTCTTGAAATTTCTTCAGCATCTTGAACACTGTTGGGTGTGCTCTTTCTGTTTTCTGCTGATGACACGCATTGAACTCAGTTGTAATCACCCTCGTACTGTGACTACCAGTCATCAGCACAATCTCATTCCGTTCAAGAAGGGTTTGTGTCGTATTGAATCACCTCTAACAACAGAATAACAAACTATTATCTTTCCCCAAATCGTAAATCTCAGAGTCCCTATCTCCTAAAAGTAGGTAAGAAAATGACTTCATATTTGAATTTCTGAGAATGAACTAGCCTAAAATGATGTCACATCATGCCCTTCCTATTTAAAATTATCCACATAAATCCAAGATGGCGGCTTTCAAGATGGATGTCATGGAGCTCGTTCTTCAATCACTAATATCCAAAAATTGGTCTCACTCTTGTGACTTATCCGAGTGTTTCTAGACTTTTGCTTCACTCTAAAATTTTAAAAAAATGTTTTCTCTTAAATACGTTTTTTTTGTTAATTAGTTTAAATTAGCAACATTACAACCGGTCATAACTTTGTAAATGTTCATTCTAGGTGCAAAACGGTAGTAACAACTCAGAAAGAAAAGAATACAGTCATTCAGATTGTACTCCTGTATAATTTTTGTACGGGTCACCGTTTATGAAATTAATTAAAAAAGCCTTTTGACGCTATTTCATGATATTTACCGCTACATTACACAGCTTTAACATTATACACTGTGGGAAAGAATATATATGATTTTAAAGTTTATAAAATTTAATACCACTTTTATTCAAACATTGTTTTCATATTTTGGCTCTGCTGACATGTACGAGGTAAGAACAAAATATATTACCCAACAGAGATCATATTTTTAAAAATGTTATCCTAAAATTATGCAAAAATGGCTACTCGTGAAGATAATAACCTTTAATGTTGCCTACAATATTGAAAATGTAATGAAAAAGGAACGAGGTTTCTACTTTCATTCGTTTAGGAGTTGTGCCTCAGAAGCTAAGTGCGGATGGGAAATCCAAGATGGAGGACTATTTCTCAAAATAACCGAAACTCCGCAAATGATTCAATAAGATGATATAAATAATTAATAAGAGGGAAAGAGATTGAAGATTTGAAATTATATTCTCAAGGACTTCTTTGGTGCTCTTGTCTCATAAATAAGACATTCTATTGCCAAATAGAGCCTTCATCATAAAAAATAAAATAAAATAAAACCCTCACTCATAAATAAAATAACATTAAATTCTCAAACATAAATAAAATTAAAATAAAATCCTCATAAACTAATAAAACTAAAAATGGAATTCTTATTCATCAATCAAATTAAAATTAAAAGTAAATCTTCATTCATAAAATATTAAAATTAAACTCTTATTCATAAATAAATCCTGATTCATTAAATGTAGTTTATAATTTTAACATGCATACTATGAAAATATATCACACATAATTCATCACTTACATAAGAGTAAAACATTTTCGTAAAATTTGTATTAAATTCGATTCGGTTAACCGTAAACTACATTCTATTCGGTGTTTTGCGCCTCAATATCAAAAGCATTTTTACTTACTTCTGATTACGCCCTTAGTCACTAAATTTTCTACCTGTTTGTCAGTCAAAGAACAACAATAATTCCTTAGCTGAATAACCTGAAAGTATGATTTTTTTACAAACTAGCAAGAAAAAATACACTAGCTTAGATAAAGTGAATTATGCATATATTTGTATAATCTGACAAGGAAACTCTGCAACTTTCCCACCTCGAATCGCCCTTAAATTTGCACCAAGCATATGCTGTAGCACAGATAGAACACAGACGGAAGTTTTTGTTTCGCAAATTGTCGGAACATGCATTCAGAGCCACATATGTCTGTCAATATATGGCGTAGAAAAAAAAAGCCGGTATGCATGCGACCCGGACATCGCTCAGGAAAGAATGCACACCCACAAACCGTGTAAGGTACCCCGAAGGTACTTTCTATAAGGGTATCGAATGTGCGAGGGTTTTCCTATGCTATGCAACCATCATCGCGTTAGTGACGATTGGGTTGCGTGCATTCCGGCGCTTCTAGTGTCTTTACCCTAGATATCGACACACATATAATGTGGCTCTGAATGCATGTTCCGACCATATGCGAAACAAAAGCTTCCGTCTGTGTTCTATCTGTGCTACACTGCGTGCTTGGTGCAAATTTAGAGGCGATTCGAGGTGGGAAAGTTAAAGAATTCTCTTTTGAGTCAAACTAACAATTTAAAATAACTGTACAGTAATACCAGTAATATATTTAATTCATATTTATGTCTTTAATTTTCTGTGTGTATTAAATACTGCTTGTAGCAAGTTTCCGTGGCTCAGTTGGTAGAGTTTTAACTTTACATTCGAGAGGTCCTGGGTTTGATGTTAACAGCCGATCATCTTGGCTGAGGTTTCTCCTCGCCGCTCACACCGGGACTTGCCTAGTGTGATGCCTTCAACTTAAGCTCTGGTCATCTCCTTTCCTCATCCTTCCCCCTACTTCATCGCGACCTGAATCGTAGATGCCTAAAGGTATCGCTGTTAATTATCAGTTATTCATTACACGTAAATTAAAACTCTGCTAGCTCTATTGAAGAATCTGCGATAGTCACTGTAGTACAAATCTAGGTCCAGTAAGCTGTCAATATCAGTAACTCAGCACAATTCTGGCTTCACTAGCGAGTTGAAGGTAGCCGCTTTAGTACAATCCTAGATTCACATACGAGTGGATGCGAGTCACTCCAGTACAAGGTATCTATGTACACCAGCATTTCTCAACCTGTGTCCCGCGGCACACTACTGTGTCGCGAAACTTATGAGACTGATTTTGCTGGTTAAAGAAATTCAAATAACTTCACTGAATATTTTTTTAAAAAAGGAACAAGAAAGAAATAATCATAAGCATAAACATATTTATTTTGCGGGAAAATTATTGGTTTGTTTACCCCTTACAATTAAGGACCAAGTCTCTCACATTATTACCAACTCATACATTAGTGTGCCGCGGGAACGCACTGCAAAGGAAAGTGTGCCGCGATAAGAAATAGGTTGATAACCACTGATCTACGCTGTAAAACACAAACTATAAAGGAAGCAAATCCTTATTATTTAAATAACACAATCAATAGACACAAGGTTATAATTTTAATAATAATAATTGTTATTAATCACTGTCTTATACAGTTCATTTCACAATTTCAAGCAAAAACGTTTCGTGTGTAAAAATATCTCTTTTCATTTCTATTTCAAACGTGCTTATTATTATTTTTTTTTTTGTATGTCACACTGTGTTTCACATCCCTTACGGAAGAAAATTACTAACATTTTTTTTAAAAACATTTTCTAGGAAATACTGTAAACACCAGACCCTGTATAAGAAATATTTCATAACATTGTTGATTCCCTTAGTTATGTATAATGATAAGATAAATCATCCCTATACGTATATTGTTTTAAAAGTTACACATTTATTATTTTATATATATTATTAAATATACAATTTTCTTTTTGTCTTGGGTTGAAGGAAGATGGGGTGGAAGGAAATAGAGATTGGATTTCAACAGTTATTATTCTAGTTTAAACGTTGATATCACTGCAACACTTGTTCATAATATTGTTTTAATACAAGTTATCTGTACAGATATATCAGTTAGTTATTGCTTTATCTTCATTGTATATTATTATTCTGTATCTTTTAAAGTTTACTTTATTCATTTGTTTTAACCATTCATAAAAATAATTTCCACGTTTCTGTTTGTACACAAATAAAAGATGATAATGTATTTCCCAACCAATTAACGTGTGCTGCCATCTAACAAAAACTTAGATACTATTATCAAAATATTTTTTCTTATTTGCTCGAATAATGAAGAAGCAAGTGACAAGGAGAATCTCATCGGTTTCCCCTCAAATCAACCCCGAACACTTACGAAAGCGACCGAAGCTTGTCGAGCATGAATATCTGCTGCAAATAACGAACCCTTGTGCATGAACGCCCAGATGGAAAAGGGATGGTAATGGTCGTGCTATAAAAGAATAAATATGTTGTGTTCAAATCTTGTCGCTCGTAATTTATCTAATAGAATCAACTCAATGAAAAGTTGAATATAGTTTGAATAAAAGACATCGAAAACAATTTTATTTTTCTGTCCCAGAAGAACGTCTTGCGTAAATTGTTCGTGCTGCGATCTCGTGATAAATAAGTAGAACTTTACTATTAGAAGTTCTTTAGATTTTCCAATAGATGTCACTGTTGTGCTTTGAGCAATAATAATTTGCAGTAAAACCGTTAGGTGGAGCTGACTATCAATATAATAATGTTACTCCATGATTATAACCGTTGAAACGAAAATAAATTCGGGAACAGAGTATATAGTAACCAAGAATAATGGAAACGTAATCATGGAATAAGTACTTATAAGTTCGGAGGTGGAGGCGTCAACTTGAATCTTCATCACGACTCTTCCGATCTTTCCTCAAGCATATTCATATATGAAGTACGAGCCGCTATTTTACTCCGAAAAGGGAAGTAGTCTGCAGTCGCTCTTGGTATCTGAATATTTTATAACTTACTAAGAACAAGTTTCCGTGATCTAATGGTTAAAGCCGCAATTTCAGATCCACAATAAATAGGCTAGCTGACGACTATCCTGATCAACGCTTTCTAGGGTTTTCTGTTTCATCGGATGGATGCAAAGGTGGTACTACAATGTAGGCCCTGGTTGCTACTTTCCCTACCCCTGGTCCCGAAATAGTGATTCCCGAGGGACGCGCTCCTTCAAACATGAGAGACTTAGGTCAAAGTTGCCAATCCATTCCGTAAAATAAAAAAAAAATAATGTAAAACACTGTATTCGCTTACAACTTTATCCAATAAATTTGTTTAGCGTTAGTGGGTGCTTTAGCATAGCTATGAAAGGTTTTAATGTAAAGGTGGAAAGTACCTATCTCTGAAACATGAAAAAATAATGCTAATTTATACCTGTAATTTATATTTTTTGCACTATTTTCCTGTAAATAAATGGTAGCAAGTCCGCTAAGCTGCCATCTCTTGATAAAACAATTATATCAGTTCACTGTAGACGCGATTATGCCATAGATGTCACTATCGTCATAGCACTAACGTCATGCCACGTTTCTGCTCCATTTTTCTTTCATTTATGGTCACACTCGGAAAATATGAAAATGGTTTCGTTGAGTTGCGAACAATATATCTAACCTTTTCTCTTTTTCACGGGCATTATAAACATTACAATGTTGTTGACACATTCGCACTGTAGCCTCAGAAGTTGTTAGGGTCATATTAATTACAATTTGTTTAACAAAACCACTTATACGAAAATTATGAGTTTGTATTTTAATCTGTACTGTTTGGAAATCTTACCAAGTGTATCATTTTATTTCGGTTGAGAGGTAACATCTGTTACTGTAATCCACCTTAGAATTAAAGTATAGAATTAAGCAGTACTTTGCAGGATGAAGTAGCAGAAGATCTAAAGAATTGCTTCAGAAAAACAACACATCGTACATTAAAACAGATCCATTAGTAAGAAAAGGATAAGAATTTTAAATTATTTTGTTATATATTAAATAACCCATAAATGATTTTAATATATTGTTGCGGACTAAATTTGTCTTTGAAGGAACAGACAGAGCTTTTTGAAAATTGATAGTCATAATATGTTTTCTTCTTGACCTGTAACTAAAATGTACTTATACACTGTAAAAAAATCCGTCTATTTTCCCGTAAAATTACATCAGTGATATCGTAAAATACAGTAAAATTATCGTTGAAATTATTTTTTTTACAGTGAACCATTATAACTCGTTTTACGGTGATGTACTTGCCTGCCACTGGTTTTAACGCCACACAAATAGATTTTTTACAGTAGTTGTAACGTTACTATCATGAACGTGTACGGCAGATTGAATCAGGATTTGTTAAAAATCTTTGTGTTGGTGAACGTTAAACCAATAATAATGCAGATTGAACCATCGACCGTAGATATGGGGCCTACGTATGTCATTTTGTTAACCTTATTGTGTTAATGTTACAAGTTTGTTCATCTCTCCATTTCCTTGTTTCAATTAATATACACTTAAAAAATCAATCTTGTTTCTCAGTCGAAAGCTAACGGATAGTGGTGTAACGAGGAAAAACAATAGTACTGGAGTGCTTGATTCACGAATAGTTCGGGACGGGCGTAAGCCATAGTGCTGTTACCGCCCATACAATTCATTTTATCTTATCTTATCACGAATAGTTTGTTAGATTATGAGTATGGTTAGTACCGCGTACAGTAATGTATAATCAGGGTGGGCCGATTTTTTTTCAGATATTGGGGTTAGAGTTGTCATCAAAAGTTGTGCATTGATACCAAATAAAGTTATGTCAAATATGGTCGTCCTAAAACAATATTTAAGAGAGTGCCCCTGGATCTCTAAAGGGCCTTTTTTTTCTTTTTGTAAATCAAGGAATAAAAATATGATACAAGTTTCCACATTTTGTGGTTCGAGTAGTTATGAAAAGTTGTGCATTGATACGAAATTTAGCCATGTAAAATGTGGCCCTTCTTGGCCGTCAAGCGTTTTTGGACGTTTTCAAACTAAAATTTTCGGGGGCTGAGAGGCCCGGGTAAATATTTTTTGATCCGCTGTGTTTGGAGCTACCAAATATAACATAACATTCTATAACTTTTGCACGGTACTCAAACACAACATTTTAACAATATTTTTATCGGGCGGGGGAGAGGGGGGCAAAACGGCCATTTTTTTAAAATTTAAGTTTAAATAGCGTGCTAAAGTTGTAGAATGTTACGTTATGTTTGTTTGCGGAAACACAGCCGGATCAAAAGATATCTAGCCGGGCACCTCAGCCTGCGAAAATTTTAGTTTGAAAACGGCCAAAAACGCATGACGGCAAAGAAGGGCCACATTTGACATGGCTAAATTTCGTATCAATGCACAACTTTTCATAGCTACTCGAACCCCAAAATGTGGAAACTTGTATCACATTTTTTATTCCTTGTTTTGCAAAAAAAAAAAACAAAAAAAAAAAAAAAACAAATGGGCCCGGTTCAGTATTGTTGTAGGACGGCCATATTTGGCATGGCTTTTCTTGGTATCAATGCACAACTTTTGATGACATCTCGAATCCCAATATCCGAAAAAAGAAATTTGACCCACCCTAATGTATATATACATTCGTAGTGTCACTGATAGTATTAAAGGCATCCCTTCTATAAGAATAATCAACCATACTCGTCACCATAACCTTAGCAAGGAAACAAATTTACCGGGGAAGCGTCCTTGCCTGCCCTGACTCCACTACACCTCTGCTAACATGCAAATAATATTTGATGCTTAAAATACAATAGGTTTTCGTGCAAAATTACCATGATGAACACAAGAGTTCAGTGTTGTTTTAGATTGTGTATGAATACTCTTTTAAAGAGAAGAGATAGCAATCAAGGTTAAATTTGCAACGGAAAACAATATACCTTTACCTATGTCTATAAAACATATCTCGATAGCTCTGAAGTTCGAAGTTTTATGGTTTAATTTATTCATTGTTTATTCTCTGTAGTGAATTTTGTTTAATAACGTTTAAGATATTTTTTATGTTCAAGGTCATTTGTTCGTATGGACTTGAACCGTTATGTTTGACGTCACTCTTTTTAATCTCATTTTATCTCCTTTGTATTTGTTTTAAAATATATCCTTCTCACAGAATTACCCATCAGTCAAAATTAAAACTTTCTTTTTTACATCAGCACATTCACACACGTTCGCACCAGCGTTGTTTGTTCTTTGTCTTTTCTTTGTTCCACTTGTTTCCTGTTGACAACAGTCTCTCTCTCCTGCTTCTGCATACTGCAAAACTTAGTGACGTCACCGGTCCTTGCGTATTAGTTGGTTGGACGTAACCCACGTGGCAGGCTCCTCTTGGTCGTGGTCCTTACGAGCGGGAACAGGTTGGGAAACTCTTGCGGCGGGACTCTTGTCACCCACAACTGTGTCCTAAAACGAGACAAAGAAAGCAGAAAATTAATATTCTCTGATTGTGAATTCAAGGATTTACGATTGACCTCTATCTACCGTAAAACAGTACTGAACTGCTCGATGCCATTAAAAACTAAATGAACATGTAAATGCTGGGAGCAGAGGGGAAATTTAATATGGATCGTCCACTTCCAGCATAATACAATTTGGTCCAAATTTTCAGTTCTAACCCTGTTTTTACGCTAGTTATCGTTGTGCGGCCCGTTTAAATTTATAATTTAAATTTTGGAAATAACATAAACATTATTTACAGGACTTGTATAATTCAAGAATTAAGTCATAAATCAAAATACGGGCCTCATACCGACATCAAGCGTGAAAAATCTAAATTAGAACTGAAAATTCTTGTTTATTTTGGATTAAATCGAAAATGTACAAACGATGTTTGCTCTGGCGTCTCTTTGTAGATATTAATCAATCACTCCAATATCGTTACGTTCAGCTCAATGGAATGTACACTTATATGTAAAGAAAAAGAGAAACATGTTTGAAATTCGGAAAGTAGCATACAATAACAATTGTGATGCGATAGTTCAGTTTTAAATACTAGCATTATTCGCTGCATTAAATTGTTTCAGTGTAGCAAACTTTTTCAACCTTTTTTGTCCTTGAAAATTTTCCATCGACAATTTTCTATGAGTATGCGAGTACAATGCTAGATGCCGCTAGTTACTATAAATTGGGATTTAATGTAGACACTGAGAAAATTGTAAATCTGTTAAATTGAGCCTGAAGGAAACCACAAAGAATAAATTCAAATGCAAGAGAACTAAATCGTTAGTGTTTTTGGTGTTTTGTGGATGGGCTATGAAGTGGATCGGAGTCATCAAACAAATGTTTTTTTTTTAAAAAAACAACATTTTTTTGTCCTTATTCTTCTGGTCAAAGGTTATCGCCCTATCTTCGGGAAAGAAATTGAGGAAACAGAATTTCGTTTAATGGTCTAATGTATTTGTCATCCTCCCTATCCGGAGAAAGGGCATACCCTCTGACCGGAAGGGAACAAACAAAATCATGTTTTAACATATGGTCGGATTCCACTGACCATTAGTATTTCTCAATCTTTTTCATGCCGCGACCCTCCCCTTTTACAATGTTTTCTGGCCAGCGACACTAAAAAGTACTTCTCTTGTTTATAATAAACGATTTCGTTTCACTTTGTGTGTACTGAAACCCTCAGGAGGCTATTTAATACCCTTCCTCCCACACACACACCCTCGCGACTCCTTGCACACAACTCAGACCACCACGTTGAGAAACCCTGTTATCATGAAGAACGGTAGTTCGTCGAGTGACGCTGGCAAATGAGTCTGTTAGCGGCACTCCAATGTATACAGCTAGTTTCGGATCTAGCGAACTATAAGCCCGATTTTGATGCTTGAATTTGCATTTGAAAGCTCTTTGCCATACAAAGAGACAGAAAAAAAATTGGATCGGTAGGACTTCTCTGGTACCCCTTAGGGCGGTGCGAAAAGAAAAATATCAAAATTTCACATTTCTGATGATGGCACTGACGCCAGACCATATGTGCGACCGAAATTTACGGAATCTTAATCTACGCTTCAATACCTTTCAAACGGTGTATTATACGTCAAAATTGGTGAAGGGGTTCAAAAGTTACGACTCTTTTTAGCCGAATAACAGAGTTTTCACAAATAATAGAAAAGTGTCTGTCTTTTTATTTTAGCCACAAATGGTTGGTACCTGGGGGATTTGGTGGTCAATTGCGAGCTAACTCCTATCAAAAAAATCGAAGCTTATTTTTTTTATAGGAGTTACCGTTTTCGAGATACAGAGCCTACACTGCAAAAAATAGCTGTGTTAATTCAACACAATGCGGTGTCCCAGCGTGACTACCACTTTTGTGTGTTAAATCAACACAACACACGGTGTTGATTTCAATACTATAAAAAAAATATGGCAGCAGCTAGACTTGAACATGGGTTGCTCAGTTAGAAAGCGAGCGTCTTATCGACTTAGCTAAATCGTTAGACAGAAAAGGTACTAGGCGCAACGATATTTAGTGAAGAACATTTGAATTAAACGACTACACTATAGATTTAAACAGTGTATGGGATCAAATATGTGTTGCTGAACCCCCAAAACAAACTAATTTACTTGCACGACTTATCCCACGGTGTAAACACTTCCTATTTGTGAATTGAGAACCAGATTTCCCATTTCATTGAGAATATTCTATTTCTATGAAAGCAAGCAAGATGGCGACAGCCAAACACTTGAGCAGCATTACTGCTTTCTTATAAGAACATTTCAAATTCTGCGCTAGCTTTCATAGAAATTGAACATATTCTCAATAAATGGGGATTGTGATCCCAAATTGACCGATCGAAAAGTGATTAAATCATGGCATAAGTCGTGAGAGTAACTTTGTTTGTGTTTGGGGCTCAGCAACATTTTTTTATCCTCTTTATTGTCTCAATCTAGTGCTTTTTTTCGTCTGACGATTTAGCCAAGTCAATAAGACGCTCGACTTCTAACTAAGCAACTTATGTTCAAATCTAGCTGAAGCCGTAACTACTTTTTTTCTCCCAGTACCGAAATCAACACCGTGTGTTATGTTGATTTAACACATAAAAGTGGTAGTCACGCTGGGACACCGCATTGTGTTGAATTAACACAGCTATTTTTTACTGTGTAGCATGGTCCATAATCGACCTTTTGTTTGAAGATTGTGCACTTTTTTTTAATAGGCATCCTTACAAAATAAGTGATATCAGTATTAAAACCCTTCAGGGTGAAGAGAAGAATGACGCAAGAATTCTACTCACGAAAGAAGTGATATCCATTTTGCGAGTGATTTTTCTTTATGTCACTATATCGGAAGGGAGGATACTAAATTTTTTAATTTTATTACAAAGGAATCACTTCCGCTATAGTGACAAAAGGAAAAGAACTCGCAAAAAGGGATATCACTTCTTTTGTGACTAGAATTCTTGTGTCATTCTTCCCTTTACTTCAAAGGGTTTTTTACTGATAGTCCATACTCACAAAAAACTAATAAATTGGATTTTACAATATTTTTTTTGAACCAAATTTAATTATCATTCAAACACAAATTTTAATTACACATTTTCTTTAAGAGATCAATCTAAGACTATGTAATTAATAGCATAAAGAGTTGAGTTTTATAGTATGTGCTTAATTACAATTTGTTCTTTTGTGATTCAATTCAATAAATTAATCGTTAGATATATTTACAATAAGTATTTACTAATCACGTTTTCTGCTAACATTAATATCTATTTAATGAGGATAACTATCTGGAGAGTCCTCTGTGGTGAAGTGTTCAAATAATTTTTTTTTCTAAGAGAGAGAGAGAGAGAGAGAGAGAAAAAATACAGATAGACAGAGAAATAAACATTACATTTTTCCGCTTAAATTTTGTGGGGAGGGTGTCACGAAATATTTAGGGAACACGGGAAACTATATATTGTTCTACCTCCTCCTTCCATAAACACTATATTACATATAACAGTTATATCAGTGATAGGTTGAATGTAACGTCAGGTGTTCCTCAGGGATTGGAGCTGGGTCCAGTTCTCTTTCTAATATTCATAAATGACCTAGTTAACTATCTTGGTGTATATTGCTCAATATCAGGTAATATCCGGTTGTAACATACACGAAACGAATAACGCAGTACACATACGATTGAAAATTAAACTATAAATAGAGTGAACATAGGGAAAGTTCGTGGAGTTATTTACGATTCATACACGTAACAATGATTAGGTTTATGCATTCCTATTGGGAGAACTCGTTTCGCAAATCAGCTACAAGAAGAATGGGAGCAACTTTTAACGTTATTGCCAATCGAAATTCTGATATAGATGTATTTCACATGCAAAAGATAGAATTTCATATCGCAATTATAAACGGTATTTTAATTTTACAAATATGTAAATATTGTATGTCAAGTCGTAGTTATGCCTTGGAATTTCAAATGGAATTTATTTATGGCTTTAGACGATTCTGACTCAGGCCGAAGTAAGCCTTGAATATGATAATCAATATTGGTTTTGCTTCACTGCTTGTATGAGCTGATTATACTCAACTGGAACAACTTGTAAGATGACTTCTCTGCCTATAGTCCGTCCGACAATTAAGTAATGAGACTGATTTTAGTATGACCAAACCAACAAAGATAATGTATTACCGTACTTATTTATGATTCAAAGTACATCCCTCCTGCTTCAATACAGCGAGAGTGGCACGATCACGCAGGAAGTAGAATGACCTCTGCAACTCAGGTTGTGGTATGTTCCGTAATGCCGTTGTCACAGCTGCTTGGATGACTTCAAAATCGTCAAAAAGTCGTCCTTTCAATTGTAACTTTAGTTTAGGGAACAGAAAATAGTCACAGGGAAACATATCTGGAGAATAGATCTGAAGATTCAGCACACACACTTGTTTTTTAGCTAAATATTCCTGAACAATTACTGCCCGATGAGCTGGTGTATTGTCGTGGAGAAGGAACCAGCTACCTGAGGCTGAATATTCAGGCCGAACACGACGAATTCTCTTCATGAAACGCTCCAAAGCACGTAAATAAAACTAGGCAATCACTGTGTGACCTTCTGGTACAAATTAATGATGAATGATACCCTTACTGGCTTAGAAACACAGGAGAATTGTCTTCACTTTTGACTTCTGAAGACGAAGTTTCTTGCCTTTTGGAGATGCTGGAGACTACCATTCGGCACTCCGACGTTTAGAACCGGATCGTAACGGAAACACCAACATTCGTCCTCCGCAACAATGGAAAGGAGGAAATTTTTATTCCTACGGGCAGTTGCAATGATGTTACGGGCGTAATCAACACGCTCTTTTTTTTTGTTTCTCAGACAATGAGTGTGGCACAAACCGCGATGCGACCTTCTTCTTGCCCAAATCTTCCACTGAGACCTGACAAATTGTCTCCCTGTTAACACCAAAGTCATTTGACATCATTCTCACAGCCACGCAACGATCTTCTTGCACACGTTCACGGACCTTTACAACGAATTCTTCGTTACGAACAGAAATTGGACCACCCGGCCGAGGTTCATCTTCAATCGATTCCACACCACTTTTAAAACGTTTATACCATCTAAATATATATGCACAAGACATACAAGTATCCCCATACACTCTCCCCATCAAATGAACAGTCTTTGTGGTACTTTTACCCAGTTTAAAACATAATTTGATATTCGCTCTCTGCTCCATGATGTTAGCATGACAAGGGCCTCTCAGCAACTGGTGGTAATAGCGTCGTATTTCCCGTCATGCTTCACTGCGACAATGCGGTGTTGCCAGATTGTAGAGGAAGGATTACTGTTTCGAACGCACATATTGGTTTACGGATTGCATTCACTGTTTCGTCACAATAAAATCAATCTCATTATTTACTTGTCGGAAATCAGTGATGATAATGTAAAATCACAAATTCAATCTGGAACTTGGATATAAATGATTTCTGTTGCAATACTAATGCATTGTACCATGTGTCAAATTGATGTCACAATCTTCACGCGAAGTCTGTGGAGCTCACTTCAGAGATGGATACCTCAGAAACTCTCTGCTGCCAAGATCAGCAACTCGTAAATTTGGATTTTGTTTTAAGACCTTTAGGCAACTTTGGCTCAGGTCAAATGGATGACGATGGAACGTTTTCTGATAAATCATAATTTAAAGCTACACGTACTATATTGAAAGAGTGAGAACAGAACGTCTTAACTTTTAAATAGGTTTTAGCAACTACTGTTAAGATATGGAAAACACCTTATGTGGCTAGTTGGTTTGGAAGAATGTGAGTGGGTGGAACTCACATCAGAGTAGATAATTAGTCGAATTTCAGTTTCTAAACTACACATGAAGAGAAATGTATACTTTCTAAAAAAAAATGCGTAACAACAACAATTGATACGCTCGATAAAAGATCATGAGAATTCACATTTCATTGCTAAAAAGTGATTTTTGGTAGCAAAGCGCGACTGGTAATAAATGATATAAAAAGCACGCTGATACTTACTTAGTTGATGACGTTCAAGTAATTTATATCCATATCTATACCACTTCGATGGAAGAATGTTTAACAATTTTAAAAAAAATAGACGAAAAGAGACAATTTTAAATATTTTTCATAAAATTTAAAGACGATACGTGATCGGAAGATTTTATCCGATTTTTATTTATTTTCCTTCTTAGCAGCATAGACAAATTTTCCGCGCTATAGCGTTCCGAACAATAAAAAATAGATTTTTAAACCACCCTAATAAACAGTGACTCTATACTTGTTGACAATTACGTATGAATTTTGTGGATACGTTACATATTTTCTTTACGTAAAATTGAGCAAGTATATTTCTAATAATAGAGCAGTATTTGTTAAAAGAGTATAACTTGTTCTCTGCGTGAGCGGTTGGAAGTCTTGGGAAAGCTCTCGTCACTCAAAAAACTGCTTTTTTACTTACAATTTCAAATAACTAAACGTTTGATGTGAAATAAAAGGAATGTTACGTACTATCATCGGAAGAAAGTGCACCGATATATGTAGAACCAGGAAAAGGAAGTTCGGAAAAGAAAGTTATGTTTCCCACGGGATTTGGAACAACTGCTTTGAATATAATACGAAACGTTTTATCGAATTGAGATATCAAAACAATTGGAAAGGAATAAATGCAGCTTAAAAGAGATATTAATCTTCTTCAATCATGCAACCGTAATACTTTTCATTGTTTTGGTTACGATCTATGAAAACCGTTCTGCGTGTTTTCAAAAGCTAATATTTATAGAGTTTCATGTGTATTTACATAAAACTATTCTATGACATTTACAACTTTTCTTTCTTTTGAACCATGCATGTTGTTAAAACGTAAACTTTATAAAGAATCTATTGGGCAATACGGAAAGAGACTTTATTTGATAATAAAAACCTAATTATGCCATAAGATGCTAGGATCGTAATGTTATTTCTGCTCCTTTAATTTCTGGTTCAATGCCTGCCATCTGCAGAGTGTATTAGTTTCTTACTGAAATATTGAGATTTATTTTTATATTTCATGTCTTGTGTTGTCTGAGAAAACAATAATAGTTGTCCATTAACTTGAATGAATTGGTGATTTATTAAATCTGATTTTCTAACAAAATTTCTAAGTTAAATCTCAGATAATTTATTTCGGACTTCATGGATCATTCAACTTTCCGTCATGAGTGTTACTGAAAATAAAAATAATAAATCAACTTAAAGAACTGAATATTTATTTCATCATAACACAGGTAGTAGTATTAGCAGTAGAGTTCAAATAACAGCACTCATTGTATTCACTGAGCTTAAAGAATTGTGCTGAGTTTGAGAGATCTTGGGCGAGATGAAAAAGTGGGAGGTGAATGTGGTAACCATGGGCTCAACTCAGATCAAACGCGATTCACCAGGTCAAAATCAATCTTGTGTTACTGAGTTAATTTCTACTCATATTCATAAGGGGTTTTGATAGCTGACCAACTTAATACGCAGTGTTTTGTTTTATGAGGAGAACGTAACTGGGCGGTTATAGTTGCTGCAGCCATACATCCAGTGGAAAGTATATTCACTGAATGTCTTGGCTGCTGTAACTTCAATAAAATGTTGATTGGTACTGAACGCGAACTATAGTAACAGTAACAGTTAATGGATAGTTTTGCTAACCCTGTTTAGAAGCCATACGCACAAGTCACAACTGCGTACAACGTCTTCCATCAGATGATGACTATAAAAATGTATTGTGTTTGTAGTAAAACATGAAATGAGGAAACATGCTTTACATTTGTTAAAAAAACAAAGGTCTCTGTATTTGTATAATTAAGACCAAGAAGGTCATTTTCATGTTTGTGTGTCCTCCTTTACTCATGTGGTCATCTGGCGTGGGATGTGACATCTGATCAAGGTAGACATCTGATTAGTTTAAAAACTTTTTTTGGCAGGTTCTCCCTACGTGTTTCTCCTTGGAGACCAGCTACAATGCTCCGTGCCATCTCTTCGTGGTTGACTGATCCTAGTTGGAAGAGCATTTCAAGGATTTGAGTATATACCATGGAAAGGCTACCATGATCCACAGATATAGATAGAGCCCGTATTACACTTGTGAGACGTTGTGTAATTGCGCGTTCGGGATGTGAACCCACAGTCTACAAACGCGACGATATTATCTGGTGCTCTTCAGACTGTGTGGCAAGGGAATTCCAAGCTTCGTCTAACTTGCTTCCAACTTTGAACTCGAGGTCGCTCAACTGTTACTAGACGGACATGTGACTAATTTTGGCATGTAAATGCATAGACACATTCGTTATTGAACAGAAAATTAAAATAATAGTCCAAAATGGCTACAAAAATATTGGGTGCCTATTCCGCATTAAATATTGATATGTTTTTTAACTTTGCCATGTTTATGTAATACTTCTGTATTCTTTGAATTTGTGCATTCTGCCTTAATGTTGGTAAAGGAATTCAGATGATATTCCTTTCTTTAATCACAACTGTCGAGATGTTCCTACTGTAGATTCAAATTAGATGCTTCGTTTTGTTAATTAAATTAAGAGAAAATAAATATGTAAATTTTACACACATTTGGCATCTGAAACATGTACAAAGGTTTTAAATGCATCTTTGACATTTTTTTGTAATAGCAGGAAGAAAGAAGTGGATATTACTAGTATTAAATACATAGAAATTTATTTCATGTAAAGTTTAAAAGACTGTAGATATTATTAAAAATTAAATTACAAGTCCCTTAAACTTTGTAATACCCTCTAACAAGTTAATCCTGGAAAAATGCCTGACGGCCACTCATTATTATGTTCTTTTCTTTCGTTCACAATGGTTTGTAGTGTCCTCAAATCTTGCAACGTTAATTTAACTCATTTCGCGACGTCAACTATGATGAAAATTTGCACAGCAACGTAAGTTGGGTGACAATGCAATATTCTATTGTTACTTTCCTATATATTTCTATATATTTCTATATATTTATATATTTTAAAGCATATTTTAATATTTTGTTTTAAAATATGAGCTTCTTTATCCAAAAATAAATACTAACCTGCAACAATTTGGCGTTTGAGTAGTTGCAGAACACTTTAGAATTTGGGGCACAAAATAATAATCTTGAGAAAAAGTATCCGAACACCGAAATAACACAAAAAAAAAACAATAAAAAACTTTTTAAAGACACACTTTTCTTAAACAATTCGTACAACAAAGTGAAAAATAATTTTGTTTATGCATGACTAAAAAGAATAGCATGTGGCGCGCCAATTGAAGAATTTATAAAGAGACGATATATGAGAGGGCGCTCTATACTTTTCTTTTTAGTCATGCATAAACAAAATTATTTTTTACTTTTTAGTACGAATTGTTTAAGAAAAGTATGTCTTTAAAAAGGTTTTTATTGTTTTTCTTCTTGACACTAGTAATTATGTTCTAACTCCTTTCAACTCTCTAATACCCCCACACATACACACACAAACTAAAAATAGCAGGCATCAGAAAGGAAAGAGATAGCAAAATCTCAGAAGAAACTAAACTCTTGATGAAGAAAAGAAGGGAAATGAAAGAAGAGGAAAATTATATAAAGAGGATTGAGTACATATAGCTAAATAAAACCGTAAGACGAAGTTGATAAAGTACTTCAAGGGATGAGGAACGGAAAATCACCAGTAGAAGATGGACTCACAACAGAGATGTTTAAATGGGGAGGTGAAGAAATGAAAGAGGAACTTATCAAATTATTCTCAATGTGCCTGAGGAAGAGAGAAATACCCTCAAGTTGGAATAATGCAGTTATCATTTTGTTGTACGTATATGAAAGGGGACAAAGAACGCGTCGAATACTACAGACCAATTAGTTTACTGTCAATTCTATACAAAATGTTCACGAAAGTTATTTTGTATCGTATTGAACGAGACTTAGATTTTAACTAGGGAAGGGAACAAGCCGGATTTCGTCGTGGATTTAGCACAATGGACCACATACAAACATTGAATGAAGTTATGGAAAGGACTAATGAATATGAACTTCCACTATGTTTGGGATTCATAGATTTTGAAAAAGCTTTCGATTCGGTCTCCTTGTCAGCAGTACTTAAATCACTTGAACATCAAGGCACCGAGAGTGCATACATCAAACTACTGCAAACCATTTTCTCGACTGCTACATCTGTCATTAGACTACATCAAGAAAGTGGAAACTTTAAAGTTGGAAAAGGAGTAATGCAAGGAGATTCAATTTCTCCAAAAGTGATTTTAGTGGTCCTGGAGAGTGTGTTTCAAAGTTTAAACTGGGATGAATTTGGAATAAAGATCAATGGCGAATATCGTCACCGAATATCTTCGCTGATGATATAGTCATGTTTGCTTCAAGTGCAGAACTACAAACCAGAATGGAAGTGCTGAAAGGAAGGAAATAAAGATTCACGGAGAGACAATAGGCATAGTTGATGAGTATGTTTATCTAAGCCAGCTCAAAACTTCGTATGCCAAGTTAACGGGTGAAATAAATAGTAGATTGAAATGGTGTGGAATGGACTCCACAGTCTAGTGGTTAAAGCATTTGACTCATGTCCGCGTGGTCCCGGTTTCAAATCCCGAATGGAGCACCCCACTTTTCGGGGTTCACCCAGCGTCGTGAGGTAAACTGGGGAGTCACATAAATAAAGGCGTGACGACCACTTGGTCTAGAAAGCCACTGATTCTTCTGTTCGTGGTCAAGGTAACGCGCAGTGGTGACCCCATATTCCTAGAGAAAAGAAACAACCCAGACGACGTCCAAATGCAAGAAAGGTAGATAAAATCAAACATTTTTCATTAGCTACAATGATGATGATAGCACCAGACCGACATATATGGAAAGAAAAGGGGAAGAAGGCCTTCATTCAGCAGTGGATAGATAGATAGATGCCCCCAAACTATTGCCGACTTTTGATACCCCCAAATACAAAATCCTGGGAAACTTATGTTTCACAACTGCTGCATGAATTATGGAGATAGATAGATCGACGTTAGTGTTGTGAAAGACGCCTTTAAGATCAGTTTTATTAGACTCAGTAAGCAATCTCCTTTCAGAGGCACTGTATTCAATCTGAAACCACCAAATAAATTCGTTCTTACATGTTCAATACACCATACCGAAGGACCGTAGCTCAGTTCGTAGAGCGCTGGCTTAATAATCGTAATATACTAGCAACGATCAGGGACAGCCCATCCTGACAGGTTTTTCCTCAGTCAGACCAGACAAATGCCGGGATGGTAACTACAAATTAGCGAAGTTACTGGAAATTTCCAGGTAGCTATGATTGCCAAGCTTTCTTCCGGAATTTTTCGGTAAATTTTATAACAGTGAACAATTTTCTTAGAAATCAGAAATCAGCATTCTCATTGAATTTAAAATGAGAGATTACTAATTTGGAAATGGGATCAGGAATCTTATTTCCAAATCGGAATGTTCTCATTTTAGATGAAATGAGATTTATTGGTATATCATATCTAAGAAAATGGTTTCTCAATGTACGGATAAGAACTTTTTTTCTCAATTAAAAAAAAAAACACGTTTACTCTGTATCTTTCTACATATATAATAGTCAAGATTAATGTAAGAGTTGTAATGGGACCTCCTTTCTTCAATCACGAATAATCAAAGTTCAATATTTTATCGCTGTGTGGTCCGACTGCAGATTATTAATGAGTTTGCAACACCTGAGGGCACTATGGATTCTTAGCGAAACTCGACGTGAATTCGACACACTAACAATAAAAATGTGCTCCAATCTGCTCCCCGCAGTGTGGACTACAAACACCAAATATGTAATCGTAGAGCCGACGATGATTAACTCTACTGCGTTACTAATGAGCGCCCTAGGTAGCATTATAATCGAAGTCTCTCAAACAAATTAAATAGAACACGATTATATCCTACATATATGTACTTATTCAGAGGGTTAAAATACAACAAAATATACCTCTAATTATACTTCTAGTCTTATTGAACCCAACCTAGTGTTTTATATACTTGGGTTCACTAAACAAAAGCGACTAAATCTTATTTCATTGTGATAACATACAAAATCTTTTATTCAGCATTATATTAATTATTAGATTAACACATTATACTCTTATGCCAATAATACAAGTAGAAAGAAATCTTTTGATATAATAAAGCTCCATTTTAACTACCAAACTATTACTTTAGTTGTGCTACCATCTACCGAGCACCGCTTGAAACATTTGCAATACACCTAACTGGTTTGCAACCCGTAAAACTTCGAATCGTATTCTTTATAGCTCTTTTTACCACAAAATCAAAGAAATATTAAATAAATACTTTTAATTAATATAATATTAACAATTCATCTAACATTTTATTTCGTATCTTAACTATAGAGCATAACACAGTTTGCTACAACATTGGTGGTGACTTGGATTCCATCTGCCGGATAGTCTGGGTACTATCTTCCTAATCAGATCATTTGGTTACCAGATCTACCACTAGATGGCTGTAGGTGTAGTTTGCTTTGTAATTATGCTAGAGACTTTACTTTCGCTCATGCCAACTAGTAATTCGTTGTAATTTTAAAGTAGTCAAAGTTTATGTGCAGGAACAAAGGAAAGTTGTTTGGGGGGCCAGGGGGGCTTACCCTCGTATACATACGTACATGCAAATTTGCTATAAGTTGATAATAAACGTTTCTCTTTGGTATTTTATAAAAAAAATAATGTTTGCGTGGCTAAAATGTTATCAAAGGACCCTTGCGTTTGTTAGTAAAATCGCAGGTCTGTGGGAACAGTATTAAAAATGGAGGATGAAAGTTAATTGAGAGGAATGAATAATATTTATAGCAGATTTTCATTTACATGAATACAAGTGAAACAGCCAGATGACACCAACAAGAACTTTGGAGTAAGGTTCGGTTCACTCAAGAGGAATATATATAGATAAAGAGTCCAAGTGTCTGTGAAGAACCTTTTTGAGAAAGCATCGAAGAGAAAGCTAGAAAGATTGAGGAACACACACACAGAGCTGGGGATGGGGGAGAAGATGGAGGTTTTGCCACTCAAGAAAGCAAGCAAGAGTAAGAGAAGATGCGAAAACTTGGTAACAGATGCGAAAATATTGATTTCTCACGCTATCGCAAGCGAACACAAGTTTACTTACGAAACATTTACTTACAGAACGAAACAGAATTTATGACGTCTTGTTGTCTCTTTGTTTTGTTACATGAAGAAAAAGAGGAGGAGAATTGTCTTGGCTCAATATAATTGTTTTTATGGAAGAATGAACAGAGACAAACGAAAAGTTTTAAAATTATGGTGAGTAATACAAATGAAACAAGATCAAAGTTTGAAAAAAAAACAATAAAAAAAAACAGGAGACGTATGTTTGCTAATAAAATGAATTTCTTGTCTAATTCAAATATTCAATGCCTTTAGTAGAGGTAGAATTTGAATTAATTTATGGTCTTTAGACATCTACGGCTCGGGTCGGGATAGGAGAGGGAATATAATGCGGGCCACGACCTGATTTGAAGGTGCCATCCCGGCATTTTACTGGTGTGACTGAGGAAAATATCTTAAGTCAAGAAAGTTGGTCTTTAAGATTGAACCGAAGACGACCTAAATGCAAAGCTTACGCTCTACCACTGAGCTACGGCCGATCAGTGGGTAAAGCTAGACTAATCATTTCATTTATCGTCTTGTAATTTATAGCTTTCGGGTTCGATTTCCTGTGGGACTACATGCAACATCGTGTTTCGGAATCCATCTTTACTCTTAATATCATTTCATTCCGAAAGGAGGCAATAGAAAACCTCCATCGATTCACCTTTTCCGAGGTCATAGACATGTCTCCAGGTAGAACACATATCATCATTATAATTGAAATAGAATTTTTTTTTTCTAAGTAACTGAAAACATTCTACGATAGTCATGGTTTGTATTTTAAAAATAAGGATTATAAGGATACACAGCAAATAGATCTACAAAGCATCTTTTTTCTTAGCTTAGTTATTTTCTTCGTCTGTAAAGATGATGACCCAGAGCTTACACCAAGCTACTATCCCGGCATTAAGTCTAGTGTGACAACGCAGATAAAGGATAATCTTAATTATGATGGCTGGCGTTAATTCGTAAACATACTTAAATCAAATTAGGATATTAAATAATTATCCTTTCTATAGTAACAAGACTCAATTATTAAACACATATTCAATCGTGACAAATGAACGATTGAACCAAATTCAACCGTCTGACTGACCAGTTCATGGGAATACTCTTATAGGGCTTCAACCAAATTTGAGTTATCCGTCTGACCATAACGCAGGTTAGTGCCTTCACAAAAACAAATAGAAAGAAACGAACTTCAGTTTGGAATTAATTCAATCTCCAGCCGTCTACAATCTGGTGGAGCCACTGTTACTTTTTTCATTATTCAGTCTAGTCTGTAGCTTAGGCTAGCGGCACACAACGGTAGTCAGTAGTTAGAAACTGATTTAAGATTTTAGTTGAATGGTCTTGATTTGCTTTCACTGTTTTTTTTAAATATGGTGATACCACAACCTTAATGTACAGTATTTTTATATTAAATGCACTTCTGTTAAATTGGGCATAATCCCTTAATTGTTTTCACTGTTTTTCTTCACCCGCACTTCTGGTTCTTATACCAATATTCAAATTGATGGTACTATCATCGCATTGGCCTTAACTTTAACTATTAACTTACTTGTGCTTCACTTTAAAAAAAATCTATTAAAGAGAAACGTTATATTTTAAAAAATATGTGTGGGGGAAAAACTATTATGCTAGCGTTAAAATGAGCGACAGTTTGGAAAGCTTGGTAGGGTAGCTCAAAATGTTTCTGAGTAAAAAAAAAAAAAAATGATCGATTGAAACTGGCCAGCCAGGTTCAACACTTCGTTTTCCCTTATTTTGTGTGTGTGTTGGGATGGGGAGATGGGGGAGGGGATCGGACTGTCTGTATCTCACCTGTACACTTTCCCAGCCCAACACTGGATTCAGCTTTAAGGGTGGACCTCGCGGACTACAAGAGCAATTTGTCACAGTGCTGCGTTAGGGGGTTTCCCGCTGGCAGAAGTAAGAGAGAGAGACTTGTAATTTCTCTGTCTCTGTGTGTGGAGAGAGAGTGTGTGTGTTGGTGCTTGTATGAGTGAGACAGCTGGAAAGAAATAAAAAAAAACCGGGAGAGAGGGAGGGAATGTACTTGCTTGCTGCTGTTACAAATTATTTTCCACCCTCCATTCGTTTCATAGTGGGACGGAAAGACAAAAAAGGGAACAAAAAAAAAAACAAATGAAACGCAATTCCATTAGTTGCTGTGCTCTAAAAGCGAATGAAATACAAAATCCTTAGGGAAGATGCTGAAAACTAGAATTTCATGCAGCATATTTTCTTCAATGCAAAATTTATCTCAGTAGTTATGTAAACATATAAAAAATATCATATTATACTTGTCTTGTTCCTTTTCCGTTTCAAGAGAAGTCGAGTGAACCAAATCAGAGCGAGAGGTTCATGTTTATACAGGGTAGTTACAAAGACATCGAGACCAAAATTTAGACGTGATTACTTACAACGAAACAAGAAAATAGTTCCTGTGGAAGACTACAAAAAAAATTACAAGGTTTCTGAGTTACAGCTATGCAGATCTGGGGCATGACGTCACCAGTGAAATCATGTTTAGCCTAATTTTAACGTAAGACATATCAGTTTAGTTATTCATAATCAAGAGGGGTTTTGCTTGCCTGAGAGGGGTTTATGTATTAAGGGAATACACCAAAAAGAGGTTAACACACGTAAGAGCTTCAGTGCCGACAAGAAATTGACGCTGCAGAGCCAATGCTCCTCTAATCGAAAACGTTTCTCAAATACATTTCTTCTCTAGAACTTTTGGTTGTTATTTCCTACGCCTACATGGGTTACGTCACTATTCATCGAAAAATTACGTCATTGGTAAAGTTGTACCACATTTGCATATATCTTAACTCTGAAACTAAGCATTCTTTTATATTTCCTCAAAGGAACTTTTTTTTTTGTTTCTGTGTGATGAATCTCATCTCAAAGTTTTATTCCCATAATTTTGGAACCACCCTGTACATTTGACTTAAAATATGGACTCAAAATATTTCACTTGGCGGAGGAGCATTCAATAGTCACAAGCTAGGTCTTAATATATTCCTGCTTCAGCAATTATCAGTACAGCCCAAGGTATAATGATTTTAGGCACATTTTTTCAGCTTCAAGTTTAAACTAGTGAACACAAGTTACATAAAGTAAACTTTTCTGGAAACTAATGTTTAAGTATCATTTTATTTTACTAGAATTCTCCTAGTATCGCCAACTTAGCCAACTTTCCCCTACTCATCTCATTTCTTTAGTACTGTATTTACAGTAATTATTTATATTTATTAGAAAATCTTTTTGTGTGTACGGTATATTTAGTAAACATCTAATACAAGCATTTGAAACAACAGAATTGCAGTGTCAATACAGTAACATAACTCTTGACAAGGAGACCGTCACTGGTATCATATCGAAATCTACTCTGAAATTTTGCTATAAGAATCTACGTCCTACAGAGAGTTTATACACAAAAAATTAGCTGCACATATTAACTGGAAGATACTGAGATAGAGATTTGAAATATTGGTCGAAGTGTACAAAAAGTTCACTTTTATCTTGGAATGAAACACTGCCAAATTGTAGCATCACATCACACACCGCAGCTCTCTTCGCTAGGGACGAATTTATGGAGATGGGCCCCCGAAATTTAGATATTGTTTTGTAAAATTCAAATAATTTTACCTATTTTACAAACAAAAAATAATATTGTGGGTTCAAACCCCCTAAATTCGTCGCTAGCGAGGCGTACTGTGGTGTGTGAGGCAGGGCCTAAAATTCAACGAAATCACAGCGCCACACTGGTAAAAAATTTATATAGTATAGAAAAACTAGTTTAGTCAGCATTTGTTTTGACATATAATCAGTGTTCTGTCCAGTACATCATGTTTACCTGCGACCAAAAAAAATATTATTATTATTATTATGTAGGAAAATTTTGGCATTCAGAGCAAACAAAATTAAAGACACATTAGGATACATATTTAATTGTATTGTATTAAACCATAAAATACAGGAAACAAACCGATTTTTTTCCCATGAAACTTACGAACGGATAATATTACCTGGGTTATGATTGGTTGTTGAGAGTCTACGGTGCTTCGGCTAAAT
>JAGDQP010001212.1:40527-66393 GCA_022664845.1 Lepisma saccharinum | reverse complement strand
TTATTGGTGGGTTGAAGGATACGATGATGGTAGTGAGGTGCGCTTTGACGTCACAACACGTGGAGTTAATTAGTGTGACGAATGCTGGTTATCTTCTGTTCAGGGGTTACTCTGAACTAATGAGGACAGTATGGACCCTGTTAGTAAGTGATAATTACTGTGCAAAGTATGAGGGTGCGATGAAAGGAGGAGTGTCGGGACTATAGTAAGAGCGGAGGAAATCTTGGTCAGGGTGATCTGGTGGTATGGTATGGCGGTAGAGGGAGAAGAGTAGGGAGAGCGGAGTTGATAGTAACGTAGTTTGAGGTTCGGGTGTAGTGGTGGCATGCATGGTATCGAGAAGTAGAGGATGATGAACTTCGAGGCGTCTTTGGATGAATTTGTTGCGAAGCTGTTCAAGATGGTAGAGTATATGCGGGAATGGTGTACGGTCGTAGAGTTCAGCTGTGGGGCTGGGTAGTCTGATACGGTGTGCTGTACGCAGGGCATGTCTTTCCAGTATTTGTAGTTTGTGGTAAAAGAACCAGGCAGCTGAGATCCAAGCGGTGAAGCCATAGGTGAGGACAGGTCGAAGAAAAACTTTGTATGTGTTAAGAACTGTTTCTGGCTGTAAGCCCCATGTGGTACCTGTTAAGCGTTTCAGGAGGTTTAACCTGTTGTAAGCTTTGGATGCGATAGTGCTGAGATGTGGACGCCACGTGAGATGATGATCAAATGTAATTCCGAGGTAAGTAACTGTTTTGGTTGGTTTTATGAGTGTATTATGGATGGTAATTGAGAGATGATTTGGGTTGCGCTGAATGCGAGTGCGTCGTTTTGGTGGGATGAAAACAATGGATTGTGTCTTGTTTGGGTTGATTTTAAGTCGCCATTTATCACACCAGTCTGTGAAACGATGTATAGCTTCATTCATACAAATGTTGATCTGTTGGATAGTTTTAGCACGGGCGAGAAAGGCTGTATCATCTGCGTATTGAAATAATTGAATATTTGCAGGAAGTAGAGGAAAATCGGCGACAAACAGAAGGTAGAGAAGTGGTGAGAGGGAAGAACCTTGAGGAACTCCAGAATGTAGGAAAATGGGGTGTGAAAGGGTAGAATTTATGTTGATGTAGGCAAGTCGGTTTGTGAGAAAATTATAAATGTAGCGCAAGTAGGCGATAGGTAGTCGGAAAGAAAGAAGTTTGTGTATGAGAGCTTCGTGCCAGACTTTATCGAATGCTTTTTCAAGATCAAATAAAACTAGACAAGATGGTTGTGATTTGTTGTAGTGATGACTGATGAGTGTTGTGAGCCTAAGGAGTTGGTCGTTAATACTATATCCGGGACGAAAGCCTGCTTGGGTGGTAGGAATAAGGTTGTGGTCGTTCAGGTGGATATGTAGACGATGGACAAGGATACGTTCAAGAATTTTGCTGAAGGTAGGAGTCAACTGAATTGGACGGTAAGAAGATACTGCATCTGGAGGTTTGTGAGGTTTCAAGAACATTAGGGTTTTTGAGGTTTTCCAGTCAGTGGGTATGTAACCGGTACGGAGGATGAAGGTGTAGATGGTGGCAAGAATGTATATGAGATTATAAGGAGCTTCTTTGATATGCCTGTATGAGATATTGTCCATACCAGGTGCGGAGTTACGTTTTGTCTTGGTGATGTGTGTGATATCTTCGACTGCAATAGGTGCGGTGAGTGGATGTGTTTGGGAGATCCTGTGAGTAATGTTGGGTTGTAGGAAGGGAGATGCAAGATTGAGTCTGTGAACTGGGTGATGGCGGTCGGTACTGTTGGACTGGAGAGGAGTAAATATCTCCTGTAGGTATTCAGCGAAGGCGGCTGCTTTATCGGTGTCCGTCAAGAGAGGTTGGTTTTGATGAATGATGGGATAAGGAGTTTTGCTGTATTTGCCTGTTAGTATGTTAAATCTTTTCCAATATTTGGTGGGGTGGTTGGATGTGTTGAGTTTGTTACAGGATTTAACCCACTGTCTGAGTTTGTATGCTTTGAGATAATTGCGAACTGTGCGCTGGAGTTGACGGTGAAGATGAAGAGATTCTGGGTTTTGGGTTCGTTTATAGTCTTTATAAAGTTGACGTGATCGCGTGATCAATGGAAGATACTGCGGTGGTAATCTAGGGCGAAAGGTTGAATTTGTGGTGGTTGGAATGAATTTGGTGGATGCGGTTTGGATTGCAGTGGTTATTTGGTCCAAGCTTTGGTAGAGGTCATTTTCGGTTTCTGGGGGATCGACAAGGTCAATTTGTTGGCTGAGGTACAGGCGGTAGGCTGTCCAGTCGGCTTTGTCGAATCGTAATGTAGTGCGTAGTGGAATTGGATTTGGTGTCGGTTGCTGTGTAGGATGGTCGATTGTGATTTTGATCGGTGCGTGGTCACTGCCTATGAGATCCAAGACGTGGATATGATATCGTGAGTTTAGGTTTGTTGAAATGATAACTACGTCGGGTGTGGTATTAGATTCTGGTCGGGTAGGTTCCGGTATTTGTATGATAGTCCCAGTAGTTTGAGTTAGAATGAAATGATGAAATTGGTCTTTTTCGCGCTGTGGCCTACTATGTATGTTAATGTCAGCCATTATTATGTAATATCGGAAGTTACTGGAAATGTATCGAAAGAATGCGTATGGTAGTGCATGCCCTGGGCGGATGTATATTGTAGCTAGAGAGATATAGAGATTTCTAAAGTATAATGTGGCTATTAGATGCTCAGATAGTTGAGGTTGTTGTGGATTATGGAGACGATATGGGATGTTCGGAGAGAAACCTATGGCTACACCGCCGTTTGCTCGAAGTGCAGGCAGAGTGTTGTCTTGGCGAATGAGTGTATAGCGTGGAACTTTACAGTTGAGTTTGTTGGTGAGATGTGTTTCGTTTAATAGAAATGCGTTGACTTGTTCTTCTACGAGCAAATGTTCGAAAAGAAGTTTGTGTGTGAGCAAAGAGCGGATATTAAGAAATAAGAAAACTAAAGCCATAACGATGAAGATAATAATATTTGTGTTGTCAGAATGTTTAGACTGCAGTTTCGTATGCTGTTGCATGAAAATGTGCATATGGGCCAGAGTAGGTAGCTGTAAAACTGACTTTTAAAATTGATCGTGCTGCGAGTTGGATTTGGTGAAGAACATGCTGTCGTTGGAAAGGATGGATGTTTTGTAATGCTAAAGTGATAAATGCTAACAGCTGGTCGATGGTAATCGGTTGGTGAATTGATGTGGTTGTTTCAGTTGCTTGAGTGGTTGCTTCATGTGTGCGTATTGGAACTACTAAATCTGGTTTTGATGTTTCAGGAGTTGGGCGTGCCTTACATTTATAGCTAAATGTAGGATGTTGTTCATGGCAAGTGTTACATTTGGGCGGCGCTTGCATGTTCGGACACATTTTAGTTGGATGTTGGCCGGTACAGAATGCACACGTTGGTTGGTTGGGACATTTGTTGGTCGGATGAGAGTTGTAGACCTGGCATTTCTCACAGCGAACCGGCAGTGGTGGTGGTGAATGTGACGGCTCCACTCGGTACTTATGTCTATAGATGTATGCGCCTTTGCTTAGAAGTGAATTGATTGTGTCATGAGAGTTTGTTAGCACTCGCACGATGTAAGTTGGTCCGGCGTTGCACATGATCCGAATGCATCTAGTGATTAAATGGCCTTCTTCACGGAGTTCAGCTTCTATTTCTTCCGTGGTAATGGTTGGTGGCACGCCACGAATGACGACTGAAAGCGACGGTGCTTTACGAGGTGGTGGTGATTGCTTAATGCGCTTGTCTTGAAGGCTTGTGATGTTTGCGGATTTGCCGAAAATTTCAAAACTGTGCTTGTTTCTGATCGTTTGTGCAAAGTTGTGGTCCGGTGATTTAATGATGATTCCGTTTTTTGTAGGTTTCAGTTCGGTGATAGATGATCTAGGTACATATTTTGCGAATTGTTGGAATATCTGCTTGGTGTTCTGGAATTTACTATCATAATTTGTTAGCAAAAACGTGTACTCCTGTTGTTGGCTGGCAGTGGCATGTTGAAGTTGATCTGGATCGTCGATCTGGATGTCATGGTCTGATTCAGAGTCACTCAGTGTATGGTGCTTCTTGTTTGAAGACGAAAATGGTGAGCGTGATCTGGAGCGACGTGACTGATTTGCTGTATGTCTGTCTGAGCTGAGAGATTGTCGAGATAGTGATCCTGTTTCTGTGCTGCGAGATTGACGAGATTTAGCGATTTTGTCAAGCGATGAATACGGTGGTGGTCCTGGAACTTGTTGCGGAAGATGTTGGTGTGGTCCATGAAGTTGGTCTGCCATTGATGAAACTGTAGGGCCAGAGGCCCGTGATGAGTAGATATGATCACAATGAACAGAAAGCTAGATGTACTACAGATGATTAAATGATCAGTCTCTGTGCTCTGGTAGTACATATTTCTATAACGGATTCAAAGGATCGTGTAATTTTTATCTACGAAACAACACATTTCATTATATCGGAAAAGTGTAATGTCCTATTGAAACAACAGATAAATGTGCAGTTAGTTGCATATTTTAAAACTATATGAATGCAACCGAAAACGTTTGAAAACTAAATATAGTTAAAAAGTTCCTTCACCTCAAAATTGGCAATGGTTTTCCCTGCCATCTAGGAGACACCTATACGTATTAACTCTGGCTTAATATCATATACTGGCAGTTATATGGAATTGAGTAACCCATTGCATAATGAATCTATTGAATCAGTAAGACTTAGTTTGACACACTAAACGCGTTTAAATGCATAATCCGAGGAAAGTAAGGTACTCACATTAATACCACTCCACACTTTAAGAATTATAGTTCCACACTCCTTTCCTACAGTTCCACAAAGTGTAGAGTACTCCACTCAATTTTAGGCCCTGGTGTGAGGTGACGCTACAATTTGGCAGTGTTTCATTCCAAGATAAAGGTGAAACAGAAGTGACTTCTGTTGATTGAAACATAAAAAAAAAAAATACACTTTTCGGACACTTCGAGCAATCTTCTAGTCCCTATCTCAGTACCTTGCAGTTAATATGGGCAGCTAATTTTTTTTTGTATATAACACATCTTTATAGGACGTGGATCCTCCTAGCAAAATTTCAGGACGGTTTCCTTGTGAGATAAAATCACAACAGTTCAATTGAATGGACTTAGAGGGTTATCATACCATACTCGATTATTAGGTGATGTTAGCCTAGCTCCACTAGTGTTAATATTTAAACTACTCGGGCAACAAAGACTATCATAATTAAAAGTAATACAGGCATTTTTTGCAGTGTAACAATCACGTTGAACGTAATTAACAAAATTGTTCAATTCCCAGAATTAAAACGATCGTTCATTTCAAATCGATCTAAAAGGCTGCCAAACACGTATTAATTAAAATGCATGTCCACAGAAAAATTGAAGTCTAACAATTATGCATAATATTTGATACTTTTTTTTTAAACAAAAAGAGGAAAACTCGTTTCAGAGTAGTTAGTAATTTAATTAGTAATAACGTTGTCAGAGAAACAGAAAAAAAGGGTCATTTCAAATCGGTTGACAGGTCAATTAAAAGTTAATTTTTCAGTAAAGCTTCGAGTTTTAGTTTCCTATTTATATTTGGATACTTGATGACTTTTGTTTCATGAAGTTTAAACATTTCCAGCGCAGTAGTGATTCATTTTAAATGGACTGTATAACTTGACAGGGATTCTGCCAGGATTTTTTTACGTTCGGGGAATTGTAGCTAACATTGTCCGGGTGTAGGTAGAAGTTTAGTTCGGATTTACAAGATTTTTAATATATGCTCGAGAATTTAGGGGGTTACGCTCTTCATTACGGCAGTCTGGCAGATTCCCTGTAATTTTTACGTCACTTCTCCCCTCTGTTTTAATGGTAACCAGTATGCTTCTTCTCCAAACAAATAGCGTGGATCTGCCTTTATGTGTCATATAGTGAAAATTCTTGTTTTACACACTGCAAAAAATTGAAGTTGTTTTTTATTTCTCGTAAAAAAATATTGTATCGATATTATGTTTATAGCAGATCAAAATACCGACAGCGGTAGTCGCGTGATCTGAGGCGTCAGGCCAGATTCTCCAAGGTAGTGGGTTCGAATCTCGATTGGGATATGGATGTGTGTGAACGTTAGAAATTTAACAGCTACGGAATGGAGTCTTTCGTAACTTCATGGTACAAAAAGATCAAAGTTTACGAAAGTTTTTTTTAAACCAAAGCAAATCGAAATTGAAATTACAAAGTCAATTCTCGCCAGTCAAACAACACCCCCTCCCCGCAAAAGAAGTTATTTAGTTTACTTTCACTTTCGGATGATTGTTTTTCATAATCACATTTTCAGAAGTAAATGTTATTTGCATTATTTCCTCATTCTGCTTGTGAAAAATCAATACAAGCCTTTCAGAGCTGTTCAAGTCTGTTTGTGTTGAAAATATGTTACTTCCGTCCCTCACCCGCCGCCCCTAAATCAAATAGTAAACATCTCGTATGTTCAGGGACGTATAAATAATAAAGTTACGACTAACACACGTTTTTTCATCTTTCTCTGTTTGTATTTTTCCTCTCTCTCTCTCTCTCTCTTTCTCTCTCTGACAACATTTGACAAGCTCAAAGCCAAAGGAGGAAGTTTGTTGAAATGTCATTTCCTGAACTACTGGAATATAGCAGCCATATTGGGAAAGCATAAAAGCTAGAGAAATAACGTGATTGGCTGATGGGATCTAGACGAGAGACACGTTGCTAGGAGCCGGAAATTTCTCCATTACGTAGTGCTGTTTGATATGATATGATATTATTCATTTTTTTAAAAAAAATTTAAATAAAAGAGAAAAGTAAGATGTTTCTCAGTATTTTCCAACAGCTTTTGGAAAGAAAATAGTGTTAGGTCTTCTGTCCAAAAGCAGTCTTATGACCCGAAGATCCGTAGGTAAGGTGAGTCAATGGTGACTTGCCATTGCCTTCCGTTGGATAAAGATGCCCGAAGGACGAGGCCTATTGTTTAACGTGGGCTCCAAATTACTTGTCTCTTCACCGGGTTTCGAACCCTGGATCCCTGGATCCCTGGATTACAAGACAGTCAGCTTTACTATTCTCCCATAAGATTGAAAATGTCCAAATTACAAAGTTATCCGAGAGGAATACCTCATTGCTGGTTTAGGTGCCTCGTACGTACATTACACTGCGAAAATTTTGGTAATATCTGATAAATTAACTAATAATTAATTAATAATTTATTGTACCAATTTAGTAACAAATGACATTTATTCGTTTGGATTAAAGAGTCTAAAATCCACCAACATCCTCTAGGTGGTATGCGAACAAAGAATCTTGGAGACACTGGCCTAGTCTCGGACCATACGGCTATAGCTTTCGGCTCTAAAATATAAAAATCCCTTTCGGTAGGCCTACAGGCTGAGGTAGATTTCGAAGTTTCGCTGGGAGCCGGGGTTCGCCCCCCAACTTCAGTGCTTTTGAGAGGATGCACCTCTTTTATCTTAACCAAAATCTCCCTGCAGCACTACACCACCACGGAGTAAATCTTCACCCTCCCACGGTTGGCTGCGCCCCCAAAGGGAAGATTTGCCCCATTTATTGTAACCTACTCTTGGTCTTACACCTTCATTGAAAATTTCGTTTCTCTACCTTCAATGATTTGGAAATTGGGTTTTTGGGGCGGCCATTTTGGTTCCAAGTTGACGACTTTTTGAAAGTTTTCTTATTTTGTCGTGACCTACTTGTGATAGTACAACTTCAAGTAAAATTTCATTTATCCAGCTCAAACGGTGTGCAAAATGGGATTTTGGGCGGTCATTTTGGATCCAAGATGGCGACTTTCCCCAAATGTTGTGATATTTCAATAAGCTACTCGTCATAATGCACCTTTATGCCAAATTTCGTATCTCTAGCTCAAACGGTGTGGAAAATGGATTTTTAGGTCCGCCATTTTGGATCCAAGATGGCGTCTTTGAACTCATTAGATAACATTTTCATAATCAAAAAGTGATGTTGTACCTTTATGCCAAATTTGATTTCAATAGCCCCAGCGGTTTAGGCTGTGTATTCTATACAACAATAAGTTCGGCGGCTATTTTAGATCCAAGATGGCGACCGATTTTGCTCATTAACGAACTTAACCGAGCTATTAAGCCTAGAAACAACATATAAAAATTTGGTTCAAATATCTTCAAAATTATGGCCGCTAGCGTGTTAATATATAAATATATATATATATACTTTCATATCGTACCGATCTCAATAGGTATATTTTCTTCGAAATCTACCTAATAAAATGACTCTACTTTGTACACTCAGCTCGTATAAAAAATTGCTAATGTGCATACTTTCTAAGTCTGTAAAGTTCGATCGATTAGATCATGGAAGTGCGAGAGCGCGAGAAGTTTTCCGAGACTAGGGTTACGTCTCGTCTCGAATCTCGCCTCGTAAATCTATTTTAGTATAGTCTCATCAAAATATCTGAAGTCTCGTCTCGCGCCCATCCCTATTCGTATATTTTCCCACGTGGGGTTTTAGTGTTGACTACTGACAGCAGAGGATAAGATCAAATAAATTTTATGGGCGGTAAACAGCACTATGGCTTACGCCCGTCCGGAAACAGCAGCTCGGAGTACACACTAAATCAAAAGAGCGGAATATTTTATCTTTTGAAAGCGGAAAGAGGGCCCCACTCTTTTGATGGAAAATGTGATCTTTCTAGATGGAATTCCGATGCTTATGGATGAAATTAATTCTTCAAACTTAAAAGAGATTTCTCATCTTTTAAAAGTGGTTTATTTCTTATCTTTTTTTAGAGTGATCTACAATACATCATGGCTACTAGTCAAGTTTATTTTTCGGCATTTGTTATTGCGAAGACTATCGAAAAACAATGCAGTATTGTAAAATTTCACCTGAAAATTTTTCTCAGTGACAAAAAAATATACCAGAAAACGTCAGGAGTGAGATATGTACGTACAAGAAATCATTAAACGTTGTTCTCAAGTACGTGACGAGACAAAAAGAAACCATTCTGAAGGTGTACGCTTTCAATTGGTCGGCTGGCCGAGAGGATAAGGTGTTGGATAGTTAGCTGAAAGGTAATTAGTTCAAATCTTCCCAACATTAAGTTTATGTTGTTTGTTTTTAAAAAAGGACATTTTATTCAAAAGTGTATCACTTTTCTTTCAACATTTTATTCAATCTTTTTCGTGTTCAAAAGATTTCAATGTAATGTGTATTGTACAACGACAGCTGCTGTTTACAAAACTACAGGTGTATTTACTCAATTTCTCGTCAGTACGTGACAGTGGTAGTGTTTTCACAAAGAGGAAAGAGAATTTAATGAATAACACCCAGTACTGTCTACCATCACTAACAAGAAAAAACCTTTGTAGATCCTATTTTTTTAAGTGTTTGTGAGTTTCACCAACGCCAAAATACTGTCCACTTTATTGTCGATAGTTGTACAGAATCCTCTTCTAAGTACACGTCACAATACGATCAAATAGGGGTTCATTGTGGTGATGAACCAACAGGATACTGAAGAGGTTCACCATGCTCCGTCAATTCACCCCTATCTTTTGGGATGCTCCGTCAATTCATGCTTTACCGTTTGTGATGTTCCGTCTATTCATCCGCTACCGTTAGTGGTGTTCCGTCAATGTATCATCTACAGTTTGTGATGCTCCGTCAATTCATCATCTACAGTTTGTGATGCTCCGTCAATTCATCGTGTACGTTTTGTGGTGCTCGGTCAACCCATCCCCTTCCGTTTGTGATGCTCCGTCAACTCATCCGCTACCGTTTGTGATGCTTCGTCAATTCATCATCTACCGCTACAATGGACATTTGCGTACTGCATGAATCGACAGAGCATCAGAATGCTCTATCGATTCACGCAGTACGCAAATGTCCATTGTTTTCACTTTTCCTGATCAATGAAAATGATTGAATTGCAAAATAGTATACTGTCAGACCAAGTTCGCTGACGGTGATGAGTGGATTTACCTTGCACATGCGCCTTTAAAACTGTCGTTATCAACCCTTGACTTACATCCTCTACTTTCCTGAGTTTCGAGAATCTTGTTCCCGGCAGGAAATTTTTCGAACCAGAGATACATTGTTTGTTACGTAGTTGAGTGTACGATCCATGAACTTACCAGATTACGATTACGTTTATGTGTCCATATGCCCCGGTTTGAACTCATGCAACAAAATTATCCGTAAATTACACTGTTCCAATATGTTACACAGTGTCTCTCCTATGACACTTTCTGCAACACTCTACATGGTGTGAAAGTTGCCTGTTGCTGTTGACCTTCAGTGGGCACTACTCACGATTCCGTACAATAAAAGGCAGGGAGGGTTGAATGTGGACATTGTGCATTTCAGCAATTTATTTCCGAACAACCTAGAATATACACTCAGGTTCATAGAAAAAATGGTCTACAGTGAAGATTGGCCAAGTCTCAAAAAGTGTACAAAATCCAATAACACATTAACTTTCATATCAAATTTGAAGCGAATATTGCATTTGTCCAAATTTCTCTGTACGTTGGTTCGATGGTGTTACATTGCAGGACTTCTTGTGGATCTGAAAGCTTTTCAATCGGCCATGAATCTGAGTGTATGTTGAGAGGAAGAAAGGAAGAAAGGATAGGGAAAGCGATAACACAAGATAAAATTATGTTGAAAGCCAAGAAGAAGCAAATGATAAAATATAGTGAGGCGAAGTTTGAAAACCGCTGCTTTCATGGAAACAAGGAGGTTCCTGATGTTTACGTTCAACAATATCTTTTCTGTTTTTGTGTTTCTACTCTCCTGTTTTTGTTCCTACAGAAGAAAACACTACATATTGTGTTTCCGGTTCCATAGATTCTGCTAGCCTCTTATACATATATACGTTCCTATGTGTGTCATGCTGTCTGGAATTCTTCATTTGTTTCGTGTTCCAAGAACATTCTGTACTCTCTCATCTCTTTCGCTTTCGTGGGTATCTTTCTCTTTGTGTCTAGGGGCGGTTGCAGGGGGAGGGTTTTTTTTCTTGTGGGTTACAGGAATGTCTCTATTGTGGGTTTTATTTTGTTTTTCTTTATATATATATATATATATATATATATATATATATATATATATATATATATATTTGTAACAACTGTGTCGCTTCCTTCTCTACTATGTACTCTCTCTCTCTGAAGCCCCATATATATATATATATATATATATATATATATAACGTTCATTCTCTTTCTCTCCACAGAGAGGCACTACATATATCTATCTCTCATCTGTATTTGTGTGTGTATTCTCCCACTGTGAGACAGAAGACCGAGAGAGATGCCGTAGAACCCCCGGCATTGATTTCTTCACCCAGAGCTAGGTCATGCGGTACCGCGGTGAAAACACGTCAGCCCTCTAGAGCAGGCAGTAGGCAGAGAGATAGATCCAGCTCGCTCGCTCACTCATTCGCTCATGCATACCGTCGTCTAGTACCAGCAGCATCAGGTCCTTTTTCTGCGGTACAAGGGGACGAGGAAGACAGGGGGGTGTACGAGCTACAGTATGTTACGATAACACTAGTGAGTGAACAGAGAAATGCTGAAAGAGTGATGAAGAGAATCCGCCGTGTTGATATTATGAACATAAGAGCAGCACCGTCGTAAGAGTGACTGTTCACTGACAGAGTGACACAAACCACTACCTCGACTACATAACTTCAGTCTCTACTCAAGTTCGATGCATGAATTTACTCAAGCGGTATTAGTAATTCTAAAACAGAATTTCTAACAGATTGTAGCGGCTGTGCTTTTATTAGTGAGAACTAAATCTGAAATGATACTATGATAAAACAAGTGAGGCGGAGCCAAGTCGGAGGGACTGTATATATGCTACGGCCAGGCTTCAGCTGCAAGCATCCTACTTAGAACAAATAATGCGAGACTTTTCCTACGACACCTCAACCCCTTTCGTAGCCTTGCTACTTCCTGAATTACAAATTGTCCCCTATCTCCAGACTGAACGGTGCGATGAGCATATATACAGTTTTGAACTAGTCTCATAGTCTCAGCGAGACCTTTCCAACGATACTTCAACCTCCTTGCTAGCCTTAGTAGTTTCTGAGTTGAAAATTGTCGACAGGCGGCCGACGGACAGAGCGGTTGTATTAGGTTGCACAAGACTTGCTGCCGAAGCCATTCTATGTCAAAAGTTTGAGTAAAGTTCATTCGCTTCAATAATTATAATCACACCTCGGTTAAAGCCTATAGTTTACGATATCGCCGCCACGCAAATAAACGCTCAGATAGCACCCAAGTTTATACCAAGTTTGGACTAGCCTTGATTTCACCTTGCAATGCTAAACTTTACGCACCAAGTTTGGTGCAAGGTTGTGGCAAAATTGATTATTACATACATGCCGCATGAACCTTGTTTTTGTTTACCTTTACAAATTTGTTATATTAAGTTTACTCCAGAGTTATGACAATATTGGCAATACAAACCTGCTGCATCAAATTGGGGAAGCATCCATGGCGTCTGTTAGTAATCTGCTTAGCTACGTGAAGAATGAATTACAGTATCTGCTCGGGTCGATGACATATTTCGTTTTTGGTCTTTGTATTACGTATGATGAAAGACAAGAATAATTATCTAAATTGAACTGTTACTACTCATTCGGTAAAGATAGTATAAGGTGAAAAACGTCATCAGATTTGACACGTATTTTTACTCTTGGGCGTGTCTGTATAAAGAACACTAAGAAGCGACAAATGGGAGCTGGTGTTGTAGCGAACGTATCGGAAAGCTACTGCGGGGACCCGGATTCGATTCTCGACGTGGTGATATTTATTGTTATTAAATACTACAGTAGCTTTTCTTTTATTTTTTTGCGCATTTTTCCAATAGTATAAAATACTATTGGTTAGATTAGAATTTTTTTTAGCCTCGGCATTCCAGTTAGTAATCCAAAAGGAGAAATCACTGTAAGAAAAAGGGAGGCTAGTCCTACAGAAAAACCGTGGAGTAATCGGGTTTGAATTACTCCTCGGACGGAGTGACGGACCACAGATCAATCTGAAGACTGTGAGTTCGAATCCCACTACGGACTTAAATCTTGACGTTAGTCTAACAAGCTATGTAGCAAGCTTGTCCTGAAAGGTTTGAAGCAGGTTAGGTGTGCAAAGTTAGTTGTAAACTTGGCATCCGTTAACTAGCAAGTTTGCTGCAGGGTGGCAATACCAAACTTGCTGGAAGTTTACTGTGCTGTCTGGGCATGATTTTTTTATTAATTGCTAGCTGAGTAAAGGGCTACATCCTCTTTCTGGGAAGGGAAGGGATATATGGAAGTACAGGAGTAGCATGGATAAGGTGGGTGGTCTATGTGGTAGAATGTTATACGTAAAATCTATTTATTTATTTTATTTTAATCATAATAAGGACATTATGTAATTTCTCATAATCATATTCTTTGGTGGGGTTTCTATTCTCTTTTTATTTTGTGATGAGAGATGAACATGAGGTGCACTAGACGCCACAACACGTTAACACATTTTTAGACGAATTATTGAATATCTTCTGGGCTAGGGGCGACTCTAGGCCCTGATGAGGACAGATGAGCGTTCATAATGATCACTGTCTAATATATGTGGGTGAGACAAAATGAGGAAGTTGCTCGATTTGGGCTACATCAGGGAGGTCAGGGGGTAGTGTGTAATGAAAGATTATGAGTAGAGTGGAGAGAGGGGTATTGTTGTTGTACGTTTGTTGTGTGTTTATTGTTTCTGTGAGAATTGGATGTTGGATATTGTAGCGTTTGTTTATATATCTTTGGCGCAGTGTCTCTAGATGATTAAGTGCGGAAAAGTAGTCCTGTCATATAGTTCTTGGGTGGGGCTTGGGAGTTTAATTCTATATGCGAGGCGAAGAGCGTGTCGTTCTAAGATTTGAGGTTTGTGATATATTTGGTGTGGTGCGTTGATCCAAGCAGTAAATACATAAGTTAGTACCGAACGTATAAAAGTTTTATATGTGTTTATGATGGAGATCGGTTTGAGTTCCCAGGTGGTTCCGGTTAAACGTTTCAGTAGATTTAATCTGTTCTTTGCTTTGACGATGATTGTTTGTACATGTCATCGCCAGATGAAGTGATGATCGTATGTGATTCATAGATATGTTACTTGGTTGATGGGTTTGATGAGTTGGTTTTGTACAATGAGGTTGAGTCTCGCAGGGTTGCGTTGAACTCTGGATCTACGTTTTGGTGGTAAGAATATAATCGCTTGAGTTTTCCGTGATTTATTGTAAGTCCCCATTTACTGCATCAAGTGGAGAATATGTTGATGGCCTCATTCATGGTTCTGTTGATATGTTGAATGGTGCGGCTTAGGACTAGGAAAGCGGTATCATATGCATATTGGAATATATGAATATTTGGAGGAAAAGGAGGTAGATTGGCAACGAAAAGGATGTATAGGACAGGAGATAGTGCTTATCGCTGAGGGACACCACAATGAAGGATTATGGGGTGGGAAAGGCTATTGTTGATGTTAATATAGGCGAGACGATTTGAAATGAAGTTCAAAATGAAACGTAGATAGTTTATGGGCAGATGAAAGAACTCTAGTTTATAGATGAGAGCACGATGCCAGACTTTATCGAATGCTTTTTCGATGTCAAAAAGTGTAAGACAGGAAGGAAGGGATTTATTGAAGTGAAGGGTGGTTTGATTAGTCAATCGGAGTAGTTGGTTATGCTGAAGTTAGGACGGAAACCAGCTTGATGTATAGACAGAAGGTTGTGAGTTTCGAGGTGGTTGTGAAGGCGGGAGACGAGGATTTTTTCGAGGGTTTTGATGAGGGTTGAGGTAAGTTGTATTGGGCGATAAGAGATAACTGTGTTCGGAGGGTTATTGGGCTTAAGAAACATAAGGGTTTAGGAGGTTTTCCATTCGGGAGGAATGAAGCCGGTACGAAGGATGAATGTGTATATTGCAACGAGAAGGTGCATAAGGATGATAGGTGATTCTTTAAGATGACGATATGTGATTTTGTCGTGTCCAGGTGCTGAGTGGCGTTTCTTTGCGATGGCATAGGTTATTTCTTCTGGTGTGATGGGAAGTGTTAAGGGATGGTTTGGAAGGATATGATATGTTTAGTTGTAGATGATTGGAGGATATGTTGATAAGATCGACAGGATAAATTCGAAATGGATTGAGGGGGATGTGGGAGTGAATATTTCTTGTTAGTGTTCTGATAAATGTTCTTGTAAATCTGCTTTTTCTTTGTCGGTGTAAAGTGCGTGGTCTTGGTGTAGCAAGGGGTAATTCGGTTTTGAGTATTGTCCTGTTAGTATGCTAAAAAGTTTCCAGAATTTTGTGGGGTGCGAATTGTCTGCTAGAGAGTTGCATGTTTTGACCCACTGCCTTAATTCATAAGCCTTAAAGTAGTTGTGTACTGTTCGTTGTAGTTGTCGATGAAGTCTAAGTGATTCAGGGTTATTGGTACTTTGCTAGTCTCTATAGAATGCTCTTGACTGTTTGATGAGAGGTAGATATTGTGGAGATAATCTGAGTCGATGAGCTTGTATTGTCTTAACAGGTATATGGTCGTCTAAAGTCTGTTGTATTGCTGTTGTTTTTTGTCAATGGTGTAGCATAATTCTGCTTCTGTGCCTGGTGGATCGAGAGATTCTATTTGTGAATGAATACTTTGCCTGTATTTTTCCGAATCTGCACGGTCAAAGCGTAAGACAGTTTTTGGCGGTGTATTGGTTTGTTGGAAAATGCGAGGTTGGAATGCTAGTGTCAATTTTACTGTCTATAGCTGCTGTCTATAGATTTGATTATGATACCGTTTCTAGTTGGTATTATTCTAGTTATGGTGTCTCTATGAAGGTATTTTGAGGTGGTGTATCTATGAAGGTATGCTGGAGTAGAAGTTTCGGGTTTTGATGTTTGGAGTAAAACATTGTCAGAATGAAAGAATGGATTTTTGCAGTTGGTGAAGATCAATTTGGTAGTGGTGAAAAGTCGTCATTGTTTGTAAGATCCATATTTCTTTCGGTGTCATTATCAGAGTCGCTTAATGTATACGTTTTCTTTGCTGGTGGTGATGAAGGTGAGGTTCGTCCTGAATGGCGTGGTTCGGTGAACAAGATCTTGATCTTGAGGTCTGCTGTTGTTGCCGTGATTTTGGTATGTTGCTTGTATTCTTGTATTGGGGAACTTGTTGAGGAAGGTGTTGATGCCGTCCTGGTGGATCTACCATATTGATAACTGTTGATGATACACAGAGTGAAGAGCGAAGTCTTTCATAAGTAGCAAGAGTGCCACAGTGATTATGGCGTGTGATGTGCTGATGATATGATAATGGAAAGATAATCAGTCTCTGTGCAATGACTGCTTTTCCTCAAAACTAACTTGCACCCTCCGACACTGGATAATGAAGTCAATCCTAATGCGATCGTACGCTGACTGGTCTCGCTTGTGCTTACTGCAACACAAGGTCCTTGAAAGTGAATTAACGAACCCCAGTTAGGCTAGGTTAAGTAATTCTGGGCATGAGACGTCTAATTCTACTTAATTGTAAGCAAAGCTAATGCAACTAAACGATATTACATCCTCATCAAATTTGAACCTAAAATACATAAAGTCGATGATGCTTGAACGGTTTGGTAACAAAAACTATTAGAATATATTTTCGTTTCATAATCTTCTATTCATATTCTTTCACTTACCTCTTTGTAGGATAGTGAATAGTTTCCTGAACGTGGTTTTGCCAGTTCTCGGTGATCATTCTCTTGTGTATTGTCCGATTTTCAATTTTATTAAATAAAAATCTGCTTAATGATTATCACCATTACTATGCAAAATTTGTTTGACATTGGAAGGGGCGTTTCGGAGGAGAAGTGCTACAATCAAAATGCAAGTTGATGCTTCGTTCAGGGTTAAAACCGGGTAACTTTTATTGACCCGGTCTGACCCGAATATAGGTGATCCGGTCCGAAACTTGACCTGATTTGGGACATATTAGCTTGTTATTACGGCGTCGTATTTTCCGTGTTCTTATCGTTGTCACCTTTGAAAGAAACACTGTTCAAATGGAAGGAAATAAATAATTAAAAAGTTTCCTTTGTCCTCCGGGTTACTGGGTACAAATCAAGTTACCGGGTCAGGTTGAGTCCGAAGCCTAGACCTGGTGAGTTGGTCCAAAACTTGACGCGAATGACCCGATTTACCCGGTGACCCTTTTAATCTCTGGCTTCGTTGCAATCAGGTTAAAGTCGGTCCATATTTTGTTATTTATTTATTTGCTCATTCATTTATTACTTTTATGGCCTGAACAGGCAGCTATAGCCGTAATCCGTCACAATTCTGAGAAATAACATCCCTAGGTCCTGGTAGGAAGGTAGCAGCGAGGGCTATTCTTCGAGTGATAGTGACGAAATCTCTGTAAAACCTCATTCAGACGACCGACAGCAGAAAACGAGCCGGAATACCTCTGCAATACCAATCTAAATTAAAAACAGACGACGTCTTTTCTTTTCGCGTGGCAACTATAAGCTTGGACGATTGTAATTTAAGATGTATTCAAGTGAAAAATAGTTCATTATAAACTGTCATTACTGTCAATCTGTCCACAATTTAGGAACGTGGAACCAATATACAGAGGATTTAGAATAAATGAAATGTTCGATTCAAATCTGATTTGATTTTTAGATTATTACTTCAATCATGTACAACTTTAGTGACTTATAATTGTTAAGCATAAGGTATTTTCTATGAATCTGAGTATACTTCGTTTTTAAAACAATATCTATTTGTAAATTCAACATATTTTCTTCAGTGCTCTTGTCCTGTTAGAATATATTCTTTCAACATTGTTAAAGAGCAAAACACACATACAAATGTAATTTCTAGAACTTCATCTCAATATTATACCACATAATTTTTCCCTTCGTTATCCCTTACGCGCTCATTTCCTCACTTTTCAATATTTTCTGCTTAGTTACGAAAATAACTAGGCCATGTTCTCTCCTCTACATCTTTCTTCATTGTTTACTCAACTTTTTTTTTATTTTGTTCCGAAAACTTCTTTAACTGACAATTCTTTCTTTTCTTCTTTTCCTCAACACATCTTTCTATAATTCCTGCTTTTTTTGGAGGCTATCCTCGAGTTTGGTTACTTTGTTTTCTTTCGTAGAAGATCTCGTCCATTCTCATTGAGAAGACTCAGCGATCTTTAATACTATTTTCTTCCTCTTTTCTATCTCCCTTTGTTCTCTCTCAAAGTTTACTCTTTCAACTTTTTGTGTTACGTTCTTCATCTTTAGATCTTTGGTTTCTAGTTTTCAACACAGACACGGCATCATACTTTTTTAGGGAAGTAGAAATTCCCCCCTCTTTTCTTCTCTATTTCTTCTCTATCTATCTATCTTTCTATCTATCTGTCTGTCTGTTTATCTTTCTATTTACTTATGTTCTTTATATCCAGTTTGCTAGCTTCATTTACGTCATTATTCTTGGACTATTCAACATTTTTGATTTCAACATCTTTTGTGTAAGGAAAATAAGAAAACGAAGGAAACGATGGAGGGAAACGTAGAGTTAAGAACCAACTAACATAATTACGAAAAGAAAATACAAGAATTATGTATATTAAGATATAAAAGTTGGATGAAATAATCTAATGAGAAACACAAATAAAAAACTAAAAGCGACGAAAGGACGAAACAATTCAAGGAAAAGGAAAAAACTAAAAGAAATAAGAATGAAAGAATAAAAAAAATAAATGACAAAATTAAAATACATAATAAAATGAAACAAAATAGGAATGATACATAGAGTGAGAGAAAGGAGGAAATAAAAGGAACCAGAGAGGAACAGAAAGGGAGGAAAATATATAAATAAGGAGAAATAGAGGAGATAGGTAAGAAATAAGTAAAGAATGAAAATAATACTGAAAATAAATAAATAATAAAAGAAACATAATACAAAAGAAGAGCAAATAGAAAGAAGAAATGAGAGAAGAAGGAAGAGAATTAAAGAAACAAGGAATATTAAATATGTGGATATACTTATCCACTTATAAATTGTAAACCGAGATATTTCAACAAAATAATTTATTTCACCCTTTTTTTTGTACAAATAATTTATAAAATTGTCTTAACTGTGTGTTCAATGTACATAACCAATGTGTACAAAGAATGTGCACAATATATTATGACTTTTGAAAGATGAATTTTGAACATTTCTTTCATATCGTTTCTTAGGAACACTTAACTCATCAGGAACACTTTTTTTCCTTTCGAAAACACTTAGTTTATAATACGTCCTTATAAACTCCACCTCACTCTATTTTTACATCTAACATCTTCAAAATACAACAAGTAAATAGATCAACTTGTTACTTTCTTCCTAACGCACTTAGCTAAAGTAATATTCTATCTTACCAAGACAACGCTGGTTCGACCCCCCATTCGCGATGCTTTTTCTACCAGTTTTTCTAGCCAAAATCTCGTATCGATACACTCTAACCAAGATATTCAAAAAAGTATTTAAACGAAGGTAGAACTTATAAAAAACATTTCGGTAGAGGCAACAATGTTAGTGCAGGCGTACTATTAAAAATGACACTTACACTAAACAAACTTGGGTATAAGTTACTTAAGGGTTAACCGCAACTTTTTTTTTTTTAGTTTTCTCCTGTCCTCGAATGCCAACGATACAATTAATCTACGTTAAAGGTTAGAATAAACTGCTGACACCTTGACTACGAATGTTAGACCACTATTTACATACCATTTTATTCCCCCCCCCCCCCCACACACACACTTCTTTACGTAAGGCACTGCTGTCGTACTGAAAACTCGTGTTCATATTTCATGTGGGTCGTTCAGCTGTCATTACAGTCTGATTTCAAAGTAGTTTTACTCCCCCCATTCTCTCTACGTGGTTAAAATGTCTTCCCAGATATGAAAAATTAATGTCCAGTTTGTCAAAGAGACAATGATATATTACCCTTGGTTTCTATCACTCAGTTTTGGTTCTTGTTAGCTCTTTTTCATTCTTCTAAATGTTTTGTTATTTGACTTTACATTCTACCTGAATTTCCATCCTCTTTATGTATGCTGTAGACAATACTAATGCAAACATAATTATTTAATGGTATTTAATGAACGATGATTAGTGGCTTAAACGCATAAAAAATACCTAATAGGGCATTTCTTAGGTGCCGTTACGAAATATTATATGAATCGAATGACCGAGAAACAATTTTATTGGCCGACGGACTGCTTTTTCCTTGCCCTTTGCTTATTAAAGGAAAAAAATACGAGGTGTCTTTTTTATTAAATAGACTGTTGTTTACACTAAGTAACTGGCAACACTGATCGGTTCGCACTTGCGCAGTAGCTTCAAGTAATCCATTCACCACGTAACGGATTTTTAAGAGCAGTATATACAGACTGGAATACTATTATCGTACGACTGCTCCTGCGCAATACTCTCGCGCGTAATACAGCGCGACCTGTGTAAATAAAGTTTATAAATTGCTGTTTGCAACCAGAATGACCGTCTCGTTGGTCTAGTGGTTAGAGTTGCTGACTACGAATTTAGGGATCCCGGGTTCGATTACCAGCGCTTCCAAGGATTTTTGACAGCCGATCCAGGTGGTCGAGCTGGCTAGTGAGGTAGTCTGTCGACTTAAGGATTGCGGGTTCGAATCCACCTCGGGTATGGATGTCATTTTAACTGTGCTGTCCATAGTTGGGCAAAATCAGTTATATCAGTTGAAATAGTTAATTCAGTTGGGTGGCGCATTCGGTTAGGATGCGTTTCACTTTTTAGTTTTAATAAAAATAATGTCTAGGACAACGATTTATGAAGTGGCAGACCCGGGTTCGGAATTCAACGGGGCTGAGATTTTTTCTTTGCAAAAAACCACTTTTTTATTCTCATATCTATTATTAATAGTACATATATTTGCAATCAAGGGTTAGGTTAAGTTAGAAAATCAGTTTCACTTCTTTTCATTCGGCGATTCAACATACTTTTTCTCTTCTACTTCGCTGCATCGCCGATAGATGGCTCTGCAACGGGGTTCAAATATTTCATGCTGTAGATAAACGGATATATTTTTAAGATCGTGAGTTGCTGCTAATTATAGAAATGAAAAAGGAGGAAACAATAAATGCGAGGTGTTGTGCGGACAAGGTTATTTCTAATAGGAAGGTCAAGTATTTTCAAGACCACGTGCCTTGTACGTGAAATCAGGTTTGACATAAAACAGTGGCATCCATACTTCAGTATATAGAGAGACTATATTCAATTTCAGCCATAATCCATTTGTAAACTTTACCTTTATGGACCAGGCAGGCAACAGCTACAATCTAAATCTATCTTAGGGATGACTCTTCCGTCAATTGAAGCGACAGGTAGCGAAGATGGCCATGTGTAGGTTTCATACCGGCATTCATGTGGTGAAGCTGAGAGAAAACCTGGGAAAATTAGGTTATACGGCCGGCAGCGCGACTGGCAACCCTGCATGCCTACCCAATGTCGATCCAAAGTCCCTGAATGACACCACAAAACTACAATTTCCATACAAGAAAAGTGTACAGTAATTAATGTGTTTAACACTATTAGTTAGATTTTGGAATAAAAACATATAATACCGATACACTTGAGATATTTTAAAGATCCAAGAGCTATCATAACACTATTTATCATTGTTTTAAAAACACACACACAAAAAAAAAACATAATTTGAAGTATACTATAGAAACGAGACTAATATTTTTATGGGTTCGCGTAACAAAAGATAAATACATCTGCTATTCATATTGGTATTACCTAATAATCTTAATTTGCAATTAGTTTAATATTTTGTTCCTTTTGAAAAAAAAAACATACTTGCGGTGTTGTTCTTCGGTGTAGTTATGTAAGAAACGACCTTCAAATATTCTTTTTAAGCGAGTAGTATCCAATAAATTCTACCATTAAAGACTTTTAGGGAAGGGTAATAGGTGGCTCTAAGAGCACATAAAATTCTACATAGTAAATTTCCTTTAGCGGATTTTTGAAATTAAAGTTTTAAAAGCAATACATTATAATGATAGAAGTTTACTCAATATGAAACTTTTAATTAATCTGTACATAAGCAGCAATTAACATGTATGTTCTGAAACCGTTAATGTGTATAGATTGTTCTTTTTACTCTTAGTATAATATTGTAACAATATTGATAGGCTTTACGATCATAAGAATACGATAGATAGATAAGTAGATTGACCAGGTCTTGACCCAAATAACGACAGTGACTTTGTGCTTTGGCAACTCCATTATCCGGCAATGCTGAGTAACGCCTCAGACGTTGCACACCGCTGAGGGTAGGTTTCTTTTTGTTCGAGAATATGGGTCTATTTCCATTGTTGGAAACTTTTCGGCGTCGAATTTTTCGTGTTGTGGGGGTGAAACCTCTGTTTCGGTTACCGCCCTGAAATAAACAGTGTTCAAACGTAAAAAATACGTACTAAAGAAAGAACAAAATCTCTGCTCTGCCATCCGGGTCGAAATTGAGTCATCGGTTGAAGCAGGTCCTAAGCAGAGACAAGATGACCCAGTTCAAAACTTTACTCGATTGAGCCGGTGACGCGTTTCATCTCTGGTACACAATGTCTATCTTAGGAACATTCTTGTTACGGACAGCCATTAAATGTCCAGAGTGTCCTACATATAGCCATGCATTTTATCAATATCCATTAGGCGTGTAAACTGTCTAACGCTTAGATATCTAATTTCTGTACGTCTTTTCGATGTCCACGATTCTTGCCCTTGGGACATCAAATGATATCCAACGAACGTCCACAATATCCCTCACATGGATATCCGTTTGCTGGACATTCATTGGACGTCCAAAATGTCCGCTTTCGGGGTATGTATTTACTAAACTTTCTGTGGACGTCTACAGTGACTATCTTCGGGACATCCAATTTCTACACATCCTATGTACTACATCTTTTAAGCATCCACAAAGTCATTCTTCGGGGACTCCCATTTCCTATATGTACATTGGAAGACTATCTTATGTCCAGCATGTCTACGGGCATCAAATGGAAGTGCTATTACATTATATGGACGTCCAATGGACATTCTGTGATGTTATGGACATTTAATAGAAAATTACATCATCATTTTAGCAATATATGTAATTTCGTGTAGTTATGTAAATTAAAGTCCGCTAACGAAAATATATCGAATTTTCAGATCAATCCGACTATTATAAGTATAAGTGTGAAGTTATCCCTCACCAAAAGTTCACTCTAAAATAAATATTGTGATCGTCAAATTACGTCAACTAACGACAAGATGGCCTCAATGTCAACTAACGAAGGTATATATAGTGACGTGGTTTTCGTAAGTTTCTAAGTATGGTGAGGGCAACGTTAACCCTCACCATTTGATTGCTCGAATAAAATATGATGCGATCGTCAGCTAACGTCAATCAACATTAACTAACGAATGACATAATATTCATGTGAATCGATTTCTAGTGAGGGTTAACTTGACAACGGTCAAAAGTATTTATACTAGCGAATAAAAGACTATTGTAACACTATATATACTATTGTATGAAATAAAGCACGTCTATTATGCTAGACTCAATTCAGTTTTCATTTTGTTCAAAATTTGATGGATATTCTAATTCATGGTTCCTTTAACATTTTAAACGGTTAAAATGTATAAAACTCACAGAATATCTATGTTTAAGCGTTCTATAGTGCTTACTAGAGGTATGTCGTTTTTCATATATCGATCAATCGGTCGATATTTTGCAATATCGAAATACTGATGTCGAGAGAAGTCTATATAGAATACTGATGTCAAATGATATCTCGACAATCAATTTGCAACGATTTTTCGATATGAGGCATTGCTCAATTTCCAAAGATTCTTTGATAACAGCGATATTTTAATGTCTACCAACTTTCCTATTAGCCAGAATTTTCAGAATTTGTCATTAGTTTACAGACCAATGGTCCAATGCAATCCTGCAAATACGTAAATATTTACACACATTGAATCTATAAGACTTGTTGAGAGGAACCGATAGTGTTTTACCATTGCCTTTCATTGAATTAAGATGACAACCTAAGGACAGGACCTACAATTATTTAACGTGGGCTCCGAACTCACTTGTGTCCCCACCGTGTATCCAACCCAGCGCCATTTGATTGTAAGGCAGCGAGCGTTACCACTCACTCACAAGAGATACTAGATAGAATGTGTAGAGTCAAATTCTTGGAATTGATAGATTGTACTAGTTTTTTCTAGAATGTAATTTTGAAAAATATTATTCGACCATATAATATATATGATACGCTGATTTTGTTTTGCAATGAATGAGCTCACGATTATCGGATAAGCCGGTATTGTTTCCACTAGCGTAGTGTAGGTTAAAAAAGTTATATCGTTCACAATATTTATCCCTGGTTATATTGCAATCATCTGATATGAGAAATAATCTAACTTAATGTTGATATTAAAGATTTTAGTGACTGAGAGCAAGTTGGACAAATGTTAGAGCCAGGCAACGCTGTAATGATAGGCTGCACTTCATAGTAATCCCCCTACCTGCAAGGCGTCTAAGCTATTTTACTCTCTCTTCAAGTTTGATTGAGTTCGTATCCACTCTCGAATGACGGAGTTGTTGTCTGCAAAATGTCAAACCGTTAGATCATGTTTCTGCATTGCAAACAGGTGATAGTCACTCGGAGCTAAATCCGAGCTATAAGGGGGATATGGCAGCTCACCCCAGCTGATTATTTGGGCACATATGTAAATGTCACCATAATTTGCACATAAGAAGTGCAGAAACAGTTACTGCTCTCATGCTTGTCTTTCTTGCCCTCGGGTGCTAAAAATTTCCATATTAACACTAATCCAGATCCCCTATTACATGAGATTAGTATATCCCTGGTGATTGATGTCTTTCCTTGGCGAGAATTCTGCCCGAAACTAGTATGGAAAGCAATCGCTGAGTGAGACTTAGGAAAATGCTAGAAATCTTTCGGTCAGATTGTGTCCAAGTGCAGAACTCGAACCTGTGTGCTTCTCCAGTCCACAAATGCTTCTTTCGAATCAAATCACTGGAACCATAACAAAAGCAGTTTCGGTTCTTTTGGAACTAAAATTATTAATTTATAGCAACTTCTGCACATAATTATATAAACCATAAAAACAAAATGTATTAAAAAAAAAAACAAGAACCTCCTCGCAACGCAATAAGCCTGAAAGTTAAAAATATCTTTTAAATCCGTGTAGTCCGTGCTTAATGTCTTCCATATTGTGTCTTATATTCTTCTTCTTTTTTTTCTCTTATTTTAAGGAAAACAAATGCTTTCATTTCATTTTTATAGCGGTTAATGCTTGGTATATGTATAACATTATTTGACCTCAGCCATTAAAGATTATTCAACGGCGAGAAGAGGAAGGAAAAAAAAAAGGTCTCTTAAAACATTTTCCTCACAGAGATATATGAAGAAAGAATAAAGCAAGCCTCCAAAAAACAGCGACCGTCTAGAAATACCATATTGACTCTAGGGTAACGGCCCATAAAATTTTAATGTACTGGCAAAGTCGCATATAGTAGTAGTAGAGTAGTAGTAGTACTAGTAGTAGTAGTAGTGGTAGCAGGAGTTCTTCCCAGAAGCAGTTTTACTTTTTCTCTTTTTCTTTGGTGTGTGTTTTTGCTTTATTTTCTCGATTCCTTTTACATTTACTGCTGCTGTGGTTTATAAGAAGGTTTCTTGGTTGGAGCTGAGAGAGAGAGAGAGAGAGAGAGAGAGAGAGAGAGAGAGAGAG
>JAGDQP010001212.1:23436-37664 GCA_022664845.1 Lepisma saccharinum | reverse complement strand
TAAAGCACAATATAACAAAATTCTAACTCATCACATAGACGTAAACATGTTTACCTCTCCAAGATTTCATCCAATTACATAGCACGTCTTTCATCACTAGAGAGGCACTCAAGTCTGTTCGTCCTAAATTTGTACTTTTAATGATTTGGATTTTTGTAGATTAAGTATCTATTGAATGGAGAAATTCGTGCTATGTAATTGGATGAAATCTTGGAGAGGTAAACATGTTTACGTCTATGTGATGAGTTAGAATTTTGTTATATTGTGCTTTAGAGAAATATGCCTTTTCCTATTCTTTTAGAAAATCATTGAGTGGAGTCAGATCTGAAGTCCTGTACAGAGTCTGAATGTTATCGTTCTAAAGCCTGAAAGCAAATGTAATGGAATGTCTTTCAATTTTCAGAAGAGGTTCAGTCAGAATTATATAGTTAGTGTCCGTATGAAATAATAGTTCTGATTATCGATTTGTATAGATACATTTTTAAACCACCGAAAGATTGTCCTTGCAGAAGATTGATCTTAATGAAGAATGTGCTTGTAGACCTTTCTTATATAAGTTAAAGATGTGTTTTTTGAATATCATCCTTTCATCAAAAGTAACTCCCACATATTTAGTGAATTTGGCAGGTTTAATCCTAATATTATTTATGGTCAAGTATTTATTTTTGTCACGAATGGTGTTGGGTCCTGATAAATAGAAGAGTATAAATTGATTGTGTCTTGTTCTCATTTAAAGTTAGAAGCCAGGCATGGCATCATTGCACAAATTGTTCTATACTTGTTTCTAAATTGCTGATTACATCTTTAGAGGATTTGGCAGTGAACCAGTACGCAGTATCGTCTGCAAATTGTAACGAACATTTTGTGGTTTCGTTACACTTTTATCCCACCAATTCTGTTCGGGTATTTTCTTTTTAATGTTTTAGTGAATTTGAGTAATATTTCTGAGAAAGTGTTTAATTGGAGCAAGAGGTGTTAAACTTATTGTACGACAGAGCCGCCTCACGGCAAAATGTGTAACTACAGCTTTGATGACGATGTGTGAGGCCATGGGGTTCTCATAATTACCTGTGAGGCAGTAGGGAAAGATTTATTTCGCGATTTGAGTCTACGAGTTTATTTGGAAGTTTTGATTCGGAAATTCAGAATTGTTAGGAAGTTTGGTAAGGTGAAATTCAGCTATGATTGTGCCTTTTGGTTATGTAAAGTAAATTCCTCAAACGTGGGGAAGAGTGAAATTGATGGAGTAAATTATCGGAGTTTTGATCTAGTAATTTCTATTATTTCGTATTGGTCCCAAACTGTGCGTAGATGCAAGTTGGGAGTCTTGAAGTTTGAATCCTTTGAATCTATTGCCATCGGATCTCGTGAATGGTTAATATCAGTTTAATACGTTGTGTATTTTTATATGATGTCATATTTAGTGGATATCAGAAGGAATTTTGCAGAAATTCTAATTTTGGGAATTGATCCCGACCACGTGGTCGTTGCTTGGATCGTAACCACGTGTTCATTGGTACTGGTAAATGAGTTTATTAGAATTTGTATCTTGCTTCTATTTCCAATTTGGTAGGAAATTTTTCAGTGGAAACTCGACTGAAGGGTTCGAATCCCGGCTCGTGCATTTTATATATTTGTCGTATCGGTTTGGATTTTGATATACCGTTGCGTGTGGTTTTTCTTAATGAAGGTTCCTATTTGTGGAACACCGAATTATTAGGGATTACAGCAAAGTCCACAAGTATTGGAAATAGAGGAATACAAGTGGTAATTTTTATTTATGTAGTTAAATATTTTGATGATCTATATAATTGTGTGTTACTTTTCCGAATATAGCATAAGTATATATTTTTGGAGTACATCTTATGTGTGTGATCTATTGCAAAGATATACTCGATTCATTTGTTGTATTGTTGTGACTAATGAACAAATTTATTTTTGTATTTTGCGTGTAATTGAATTTTGTAGAAAGAAACAAATATTAGTTAACATTATATTGTTTTATGCAAAATTGAATTTCGGTATTTTGCTTTCAAATCAAATATCAACTCAGAAACCTATCCTTATAGTGGAGAATTAACCCCTTCGAGGATCCTCCCTATGTTTCAAGTGCTTTCGTTGGGAACCATTATTGCTTTGGGATTCTGGATTATTTTCTAGAAGGAGTGCTCGCACAAATCCGAAATATCTGGAGTCTTAAAGTGGTAACGGCGACTGACAAGGGAGTGCTTGTTACACAACAGACCTAATTTTGTTCAGTTATCTATCGAAAGTGGAGTGTCATTGGTAAAGGATGGGACTTATAGCCGCTCCTTGTGGTACTCCTCTTTTAATGTGTATGACTTTACTGAGGTCTGTATTTATCTTCATTTGGGTGGACCTGTCTTTCAAAAAGTTGACTATCGATCTAATATATATGGTGGGTAATTGAAGTTTTGTGTAATTTGAGTAGAAAGCCACCATGTCAGACGGTATCAAAAGCACTGGTCAGATCCATGAATACAGCGACAACGCTGTATCTTCTATTTAATGCACATTGTATTTTTGTAGTTATCCTAAGCAATTGATCGATGGTAGAAATTCCGCTTCTGAATCCTGCTTAGTTTGCAGAAAGTTGGCCAGTTTCTTCTAAATATTTAGGTAGTCGTTGGGCTAAGATTGTTTCTCAGATGTTTGGACTGTTTGTCAAAGTTAAAGGGTGATAATTATCTGAGTTTGAAGAGCTTTTGTTTGGTTTAGGAATTATTATGATGAATGCTTCTTTCCAATTAATGGGAACAAATCCAGTTTTGAGCGTTGAATTGTTGAGTGCGGCCAGAATAGAGAGTAAGGATTTAGGCGATTTTAATAGAAGTAAGTACGTCATAGCATCAGGTCCGGGTGCAGTATTTTTCTTCTTAAGACCACAAAGAATTTCATCTGGTGTAATGTCTTGCAGTAAGATATCTAACTGGCCCCGATGGTCATCTTTTCTGTCTAACAATATAACACCCTCATTACGTTAAATAATTTGTCTGATTAAACTAAAAGTTTGGATAACTTCTGTTTGAACATCATTAACATTGCCAAAAACATGCTCACTAAATTTGTTATTATATTTTTTTTTTACAAAAAACGTCGAGCAAGATATTTTATGAGGTGATTTCTATATTGCCTATTTTATGTGGGAATGATTTGTGCTTTGATTTCCTGTTTCTTCTTCTGTTAATAATCTTCCAGAAAGATTGTGGGTTATTGGAAATAAAGTTTTTGTTCTCTGAGCTTGCCAATTTCAGTTTTGATTCCTCTATGAAGTCTATTTGTGTGAGGTTTTAGAATATTGTTTTGTTGTCTGTAGTAACGTCCTGTAAGAGCCCATTTAAGTCTTATTAAGATAATAATGTTAATTGGAAGTTGTTCGGTATCAGGAATGTACTTGCTCATGGGAAGTGATTCGTTGGCAGCCTGTTTCAATAAATTAATTATGATTTGATGTCTCTATATCTGCAAAAGTTTCAAAGGAGAAAAGATGCTGGTTGATGAAGGTATTAATTATTGTTTGATATTTTGCCCAATCTGCTTTTTGTTTTGTAGTTTTTGTAAGTAGATGTGAGATTGTCTTCTGTCAATCTGAATATTAAAAGTTAAGTAAATTTCACTGTGGTCAGATTGAAGACTTTTGTTAACTTTGAAATTTGAGGGTTTATTCATCATAGGAGGCGATAGTAGCATTTTGTCTGGAGCGGTTTCTATTGCATTGACAGTACGAGTTGATCTAACCTGAAGATTGATTAAGTGAGAATTAAGAAGGTAATTGAAAAGGGCCTTGGCATTGTCATCAGAGACTCTATCCCCAAGCATACTGTATTGACTGTTAATGTCGGCCACAGCTATTAAATTTCTTAATTGTTCAAGACGTTTAAAAAGTGGGAAACTGGGTTTTATATCTCTTATTGGGTGAGAATACAAAGTTCGAATGAATAAAGGTTGCAGTTTTAGTTGTTATTGAGATGAGCACTGGGGAAGAATTAGTATCCTGCAATCCATCTGGCAAATCAATCTCTTGAGAATTTATAAAGTCTTCCACCAAAATGGACGTGCTCCCTGAAGCTTCTTTTCTATCCTTTCGATCTACTTTATAGCCAGGAGCATTTAAGTAGATAGAAGATTTTAGTGTTGTTTCATTTATTATAATTACATGGACCCCCTTATCTTTAGCAAGTTGTAGTGTCTTTTGTAGTTTTTTACGTATACCGTTAATATTAATGAATAGAAGCTTAAGGGATTTGATGGCTGATTGCTTATCTTTATGATTCGCCATCAATATCGACTATGTTTTCGTCCTGATTTAAATGCAATTTATTGTTATTTGTTTTCTTTTTGCTTTTTCTCTTCATTCCCAACGAAAATATGACCATCAGTAGACTTTAAGATATCCAGTCTACATTCCAGTAGTCCTTCAGAGGCTGTATTTATTGTATTGCTTAGCCTGGGGAAGTTATTGTGAGGGAGTGCACTGTCCAAAACAGTGGACACCCATTAGAGTATAGTATTAGTTTGTTCGTTTAATGCTTTGATTAATGTCTGTTCTGTTGTAGAAGTAGGAGTATTGTTCTGAACTGAATAGTCGATATTGGTTTTCTTTGGTTTGAAAAGATCTTCTCAAAATTTGTTGGTTGGTTTGTTGTTAGCTGATCTGAGAACTTTTTCTGGAGAAATAGGGATACTTTACTTCGGTCTTTGTGGACAAGCAGAAGAACCAGTTCTATGGCTTTCTTTTTTGCAAGCTGTACAGAAGTTTTTTTTTATTAATTTGTACTTGATACATTACACTTTGATGAGAATTTCCGCATTTGAAGCACGTTTGTATTTTAATACATGGTTTACCGATATGATATTGCAAACATATCTTTTAAGGCAACGGTCTGTCTGCAGTTTTAGGTTCTTCTACTCTATACCTAATGTATCCAATATTTATCCCATCTGTTATTAGTGTACTAATAAGATTAGACTCCTTCGTGAACACTCTCACAAGAGGAAGCGGGCCATTGTTATTTTGTATTCTGGTGACGTTTGGGATTGGAAAAGTTTCATGTAATAGATATTTCTTTAATTCGTCCATTTGCCTATTGGTAGGAATTCCCCTGATCACACATGTAAAGGTAGTTTTGAGAAGAGACTTTGATAGTTTCTTTTCTATTCTCATCGAAAATACTGAATTTCGGTTTTTGAACCAAAATCGCTTTCTGTAAAGGTATTTACAAACCGCTGTTTATTATTTTTTATGTATGAAATATAACTTAATTCCATTTAGTCTTTGTGTTGGGCAAACCAACAGGCCTATATTTGGAAGACGACTATTGATTCTTTTCTGTAAGGTGATTCGATGAGTAAGGTCGTTTTGGAAATTATTAATGACTAAAACGTATTTTTTGTTGTTTACTTGTTTAGTTGATTAGTATTAGTACTGTTGCTTGACGTTGCTTTAACTTATGGCCGCCGCTAAAGTAATGCTATGGGCCCGCAGGGCCACCGTAGCTGGACTTCTAGCTCGGATAAGCTACTTTCGTCCTTTGATATAATTTGAAATTGTTTAGAAAAAAATATTAGATTTAAGTTTGAAATGAACCGGATTAAGCACCAGGGTCCAGGCAGCGCCCCAAGCAAACCCCCAGAAAATCCACTTTTCCCCTTAGTTAATTTGAGTAAGCCTAAAGGCATTGTCCAGAAGAACAGATCATTCATAAGTAAAATTGCCAGAACTCAAGTCAGGTGAAAATGTAAAAGGATGAAGGATGTTAAGGTAAATGAAGGTGTTGCGAGTAAACTTTGTTGACATTATATTCACTGTACTATATAGTAGAGAAAAGTTTAATTCTTCCCTGCAGGACCACAGTACGTTACAACATTTCTTTGAAATTGTGTCGAGAAAACTGTTGCTTTATATGTGGAGAAAAACTTGTATTATATAAAAGTAAACTGTACCTCATAAAACCGATTTCGTCTGATAAAATTATATCGCGCGCGAGAAGAAACCTATGAAATTAACATGCCATCTAGTGAGGAAATTCAGAAATCACAGCTTGAGTTAGTGAATCTAAGTGATGAGTGAATTAACTTTGCTTTGCAAAACAGAAGAGTTGTGACCTTTCATTCATACTGTCAGATTACCGTCTTCAACTTTATCTACGGAGAAGGTTTTACAATTCCTCGTTTAATAGTTCAGAAATTATTATGACGTTCTTCGGAACGATTTCGGCCAGTGTTGGTCGGTATCATGCAAACATGAATATTTCTGTAAACTTAATAATTAAATTTGCTAATATTTTTGCACGTTTCCTGGACGAAGTGCAAATCACTTCTCATGTTTCAGGGATATCCATCAAAATATCGTACCACGCCTATGTCGTTCGATGTTAAGTCGATATCCGTATTATTGGCTCAGTATAGGCCCGATATCGGTCCGTTATCGTACGAAGGAACACTACCACGGTCAGAGCCAAAGTTGTCCAAAAGCCATAAATACAATTAAATTCGAGCATATCAACACACGAAATAACTTCGATAACGCATATGATTCTATCACTTTTTGTTGTAGAGTGTCTCCCACAATTAAACTAGCTCACTGTGTATGCATAATAACTCAGCCCCTGGGGAAGGGGCAATCCCGGGAAAATGAAGAGAGTTGACGTCAGGAAGGACATCCGGTCTTAAAAGCTGTATCAAAACCATGTATGATGAGTCGTCTTAATGAAACCTCGGAAAATGCTAGGGTGTACCCCTATACGACGCGCTGGGGCTTAGTCCGGCTTCTGTGAGAATTGAGCGAGGGCTACCGAGTCGAGGACGTGCTCGGTTAAAGAAGTTAGTCCTCGTGAGCCTTAGAGTATGAATGTTGGGACGATGAGTGGAAGAGGAAGAGAGATTGCAGACTTGATGGAAAGAAGAAAGTTGGGGGATCCTGTGCGTGCAAGAGACAAGATGGAAAGGAAATAAGGCAAGAGAGCTAGAAGGCGGCTACAAGTTGCAGCATAGTGGAGCAAATGAACATGGAAGGAACGGCGTAGGAATTGTTCTTTCAAGAGGTCTGAAAGATAGTGTAGTAAATAGAAGGAACGACAGAGTGAGTATCAGGATATGCATGGGTGAAATGATTAATTTAGTGTGTGCGTATGCTCCGCAAGTCGGCTGCGAAGAAGAAGAAAAGATGGAATTCTGGGCGAAATTGGACCATGAACTTCGCAGCGTACCTCTAGCGGAAAGAATAACTGTCGGCGGCGACTTGAGTGGACATGTAGGCAGAAGCAGAGCAAGCATTGAGAGGGTCCACGGTGGCTGGGGTGTAGGAGATAGGAACGAAAAAGGAGAAAGAGTAATAGACTTTGCAAAGGCATTCGATCTGGCGATTTGCAATACGTTTTTTTTAGAAGAAAAAGGAGCATCTCTTAACTTACAAGATTAGTGGAAAAGTAAGTCAAATCGATTTCATCTTGTGCAGAAGACAACATCTTAAAGAGATTAAGAACTGCAAGGTCATAAATGGTGAAAGTGTGGCCCCACAAGACAGAGTGGTGATTGTGAACTGGGAGTTTGCAGGTAGAAATAAAAGGAGGCCGCGAAATGGAGAGCCCAACATTAGATGGTGGAGACTGAAAGAAGAGAAACTACGAAAATTGTTCAAGGAAGAGGTTATCGAAAGAATAAATCTGAAAGAAGAGGATGTGCAAAAATGTTTGGATATGAACAGTAGGATCATGCTAACGGCCGCAGAGAAGACATTGGGTAGAACTTCTGGAAAGAGCCTCCCTGCAGAAAAAGAGACGTGGTGGTGGAATGAGGAAGTGCAAGAAGCTATTAAAGCAAAGAAGAAAGCTAAAACAAGATGGGATGCTTCAGGGACAGAAGAAGATAAATGAAGCTTCAAAGCGACTAATAAGGAAGCAAAGAGGGCAGTGGCTAGAACAAAACCGCAAGCCTGCGATGAATGGTATGACGAACTTGAAACACCAGGTGGAGTAAAGAAGCTATACAGGTTAGCAAAAACCAGAGACAAAGCAACAAAGGATATTACCCATACTAGGCAAATTAAGAATAGCCCAGAATTAGTGCTTAGCGTTGAAGACAGGATTAAAGAGAGATGGGCCGAATATTTCGAAACGCTACTAAATTAAGTAAATCCTAGAAAAGTTCTTAGCGACGGAACCCCAAATCCTGGACCAACGCCAAGAGTAAGCCGAGAAGAAATAGAAAAAGCAGTAAAATAAATGAAGACCGGAAAAGCTACAGGTCCTGATTGCATACCAGTAGAAGCGTGGAAGAGTTTGGGACCAGAATGTATAGACATTGTATGAGATCTGATGCAAAAAATCGATGAACAAGAAAACATGCCGAGTCAGTGGAGAGAGAGTGTTATTGTACCAGTTTTGAAGAAGAAGAGAGATATACAGGATTATGGAAACTATAGAGGATCAAGCAAATGTCACACACAATGAAGATTTAGGAGAAAATTATAAAAGGAAGATTACGAGAAGAGACATCAATAGGAGAACAAACATTTGGATTTATGTCAGGAAAAAGTACAACGGATGCAGCTTTTATATTAAGACAAACTATGGAAAAGCAAAAAGGATTGCATATGGTCTTTATTGATTGGGAGAAGGCTTACGACAGTGTACCACGTCAGGAAGTATAGAGATCCTTGAGGAAGAAAATAGTGCCAGAGAAATATGTAAGAATAATCCAAGATATGTATACAGGAGCTAGAACTAATGTAAGAAGTAGTGTGGGATTAACACGCCAAATCCCTATTGTGGTTGGATTACACCAGGGTTCTGCCCGTACCTCTTCAACGTAGTCATAGACGTAATAACTCAGGATGTGAGAGATGAAACCCCATGGTGTATGATGTTTGTCGATGATATTGTAGTATGCAATACTAATAATGGAGAACTTGAAAGGAAAGTAGAGAGTTGGAGGAAGTCTATGGAAGATATAGGCCTAAAGATTAGTTATAAAGAAAACTGAGTATCTTGAGTTTAACGGAGAAGGAAATGGAGAAGTGATGTTGCAAGTAGAACGATTGAATACAGTGAAAAGTTTTGAATATTTAGGCTCAACTGTTACTGGGAGTGGCGATTTGGACTCTGAAATAACACACAGAATGTAAGAGGGATGGCGAAATTGGAAGAAAGTAAGCGGCGTTCTCTGCGACCGTAGAATCACGGTGAAGAATAAAGGGATGATTTACAAAACAGTGGTAAGACCAGCAATGATGTACGGAGCAGAAACATGACCAATAAAGATAGCACAAAGAAAAGAGATTAGATGTCACCAAAATGAGAATGCTACGCTGGATGTGTGGGATAATAGGAAGAGACAGAGTTAGAAATGTGAGAGTAAGAGGTACAACCAAAGTTGTAGAGATATCTAAGAAGATACAAGAAGGAAGACTGCAGTGGTATGGACATGCAATGAGGAGAACAAATGACTATGTAGTCAGACTAAGAGTGATGGCAATGGAAGTGGAGGGAAAGAGAGGAAGAGGGAGGACAAGGAGGAAATGGATGGATAGGGTTAAGAAGGATCTCGGGGAGAAAGGTTTGTCAGGGTAAGAAGTTAAGGCCATGGCTTTGTGGAGAAGACTCATCAGAAACGTCGACCCCACGTAGGTGGGAAAAGATGGAGAGGAAGAAGAAAACTGTGTATGTATAATAGAATGAAGATAATAGAAAACATGATAAGATAAATTAAAATTGGAATGCGATATAATGAAAGAGGACAAACGAAATATCAAAGAAATGAACACTAAAGGACAACATGAATAAAACGAAGTACAAATATAAATTTAGAAACCTAAATTATAGGCAAAACATATACTAAAAACAAAATTATGGCATCTTATAAACTTATGTGAAATAAAATAAAATGATGCAAAATGAAAACTACATAAAATGTAGTATAATAAAATAAAAACGTAACACATTATTAAAATAAGAAAATAACAAAATAAAATAATACAAATTAAAAACAACGTAAGGAATGAAAAGTTAAAGCTAAAAAATCCAGTAAAATAAAGAAAAATAGAACCGTGATTGGGTATTCAGATGCACCTCTCGTGTTTTTCATCCTCTTGACCTTTTGTTTTAATGTATTGATTTTTAATAGCTTATTTTTATTTACACTACAAAGGCCATCGAGGAATCATAAAAAATAATATATTTTTTCCGAAAAAATTTGACTTCCAATCCTCAACCATCACCTCCCAGAATAACTAGGTCATTACTGTAAGCTTAGCAGCATAGTAACTTCGTGTGTTTACACTACTTATGAACCTGTGTTTCCAGTACATCCTAGCCATGTCGTTAACCGATCCAAAAAGACTAGGTTTCTCTTCTCTTGTGTAAAATCACTGCATCTCCCTCTCCCCATTTTTGAAGGTGTTTCAGAACAGGGGGGGGGGAATGTGTGGTAATCCCGCTTTAATTAGGATTAACAGGGTTGTAAAAGGTTGTCGGATTCCCCCTACCTATTCCTTCTCTTTTATAATGGCTCACATTCTCTCTCTCTCTCTCTCTCTCTCTCTCTCTCAACATACACACACACACAAACAAACATATGCGCGCGCACGCAAAGTTCCTCATTCTGTTGGTGTATTACCGGTTTTGGTACCTCAGATTGTAGCAAATACAAATACACACACATACAGGAGATTCGAAGCTTCACGTTTAGCAGTTTTGAACGTAGTTTAGACGATAAAAGTGTATTATGACGTCATTGCTGTACGTGGAAAGTTGAAAATTTTGTTTTTATACTGAAAAATGATCCTTTTCTGTTTGAAATGAAAATTTATAATATACTATAATTTTTTTCATGTATTATAATTGAATGTACATTTTTATGTACGTTTTCTTACAATTTCTATTGTATTTGCATCATATTGTCTCAACATGCTATACTCTGGGACAAAATTCGTCTTGCTTTTAAGAAAGGCATTCCTATTTGCGAGTGTATTCCAATATACACTATATGTTCAAAAGTATCCGGACACCCACATGAAAATGAAGTACAAGTTTGGTCTGCCCTCTATAGGAAACACTGGAAGTCAGTATGGCTTTGGCCCATCCTTAGGCTTGATGACAGCCTGCACTCTTGAGGTGGCGGAAGGTTTGCTGTGAAATGACAGCCCCTTCCTCGCGGAATAACTAAATGAGAAGAGTTGATGTGGTTCGGAGTGGCCTAGCATGAAGTCGGCGTTACAAAACATCCCAGAGATGTTCTATCGGATTCAAATAAGGACACCGTGCAGGCCAATCTATTAGTGGGTCTTTGTTGTCAATCCATTAATGGGTCAAACCACTCCTCCATAATCCTTGCAGTGTGGACGGGTGGTTGGGTATATTGAAAAACACAATGGTCATTCCCGCAATGGTCCTTGATGATAGGCAGCAGTAGTCCTTAAAATGCCAACGTAACCTTGCGCCGTGACATTAATACGTAAAGCAACAAGGGGCCAAGCCCCCCTTCAGTACCACACTGTAACCCCACCACTACTGACTTTCACAGTCGGCATTATAAAGTCTGCTACATGTCGTTCACCATACCCACGCCGCATCGGATCGACACAGTGTATATTGTGATTCTCTGCTCCACTCAACGGTTTCTCACTGTTCTATGGTCCAGTTTTGACGCTTCGTACACCACGCAAGGCGGCGTGTGGCATTTGTCTGTGCGACATGTAACTTATGGGCAGCTACTTGGCCATGGAAACCAAGTTTCCGCATCTCGCTCCGAACAGTCATTGTGGAGTAGATCCTGATGCAGTTTGGAATTTCAGTGTGATGGTGGCCATGGATGATTGATGATTACGATGCACGACCCTTTTTAACACTCGACGGTCTCTGGAGGTCAACATGGGAGGTCGGCCTGTACGGTTGTACACGTCCCTTCACGTTTTCATTTCACTATAACATCGGAACAGTAGACCTAGATAGTTTTGTCTTGATGTGAGGAACACGTGTGCTAAATGGATCAGTTTCCTCCGGAAACGCTCTGTATATTGTACGTACAGGGTGATGGTAAACTATAGTGCAAAACTTCGAGGTGTGACAGAATAGATTTGTGTGAGCATTTAGGAAGTTGGAAATGTTCTATTATTGTTGTGGGACCTTCATATCTCTTGTCTCTAACTCCAAAGAGATAGGAAATTTGTCCGACAATGGCCTAGATGTGTATGTCAGTCACTCTGTGAAAAATGGAATGTTAAATTGCAAAAAATAAATATGTACCAAAACATCTTTACTTTATTCATTAACATAGACCGTTCATTTGGAAACTAAAGACTTATGCGTTTTCTAGAATATTCCTGGTATTGTCGGATAATTTCAGAAGCTGCTAGAATTTAAATTTGAATTTATTTTAAGACCTTTAGGTATCTGAGGCTCAGGCCAGGATAGGTTGGGGGAGAGGATGTTGGAAAGTAGACGGGCAGGGCTTATTTTGTAGATAACATCTCAGCATTTGCCTGACATGAGCTAAAAACCCTGGAAAAACTTCAGTGAGGATGGTCGCCGCTAGGAACGATCCCAGGACACGACCTCACGAATGCTGAACCAACGCTCTACTACTGAACTACGGCTGCTCGGTAGAAGCTGCTAGAATGTAAGCGATGCCTTTTTGACTCAATGGTTTCTGAATAAACCAGTTTCTTCATGTAACCTCATCAGCCACAAGAAGAAGTATTGAAAATCAAATCTGTCAACCTTACGGGCCAGACTACAAATCCACCTCTTTTAATCCACTGCCCATCAAGTTGTTTACGTCACAGAGAGCCATCAACATGAGCTGAAACACTGTCATGTCGGAAAAAGTGTATGTCTCTTTGGACATAAATGCTCGCATTTAGAATCCTACAACAATGCATTTCCAAGCCCTAATGTTTCTATTTCAAAGTATACGTCTATTCTACCACACCTCCAACGTTTGCGACGTACGTAGTTTTCTTTCCAGCAAAGCTATAGCTTGCAAATTTAACTAGTGTGAACCGGTGAAGTTTTGTTTGGTCGAAACTTGTGTCATGTTTATTTGTTTAAACTTCTTTTTTTTTTTCGTAGACGAACTGTGTTTAGTTTGTTTCCAATTTTTTTTTCCTTATCCTTTCTGAACTTGTGTACTGTGTGATGTTTCAGTCTAGTTTACTTTTTTTTTCTTCGTATCCCAAGGGTTATCTAGTTCCAGTGGCGTCAAGAAGAGACAAGGACAAAAAGAAAGAACACAAACACAGATAGGCAGAGAGAGAGAGAGAGAGAGAGAGAGAGAGAGAGAGAGAGAGAACGTAATTCGGTTACAAGGTGTTTGCGAAACAACTGCAGAACTCTTTTGTGAGTAGCAGCGCATGCTCAGAGGAAATACAAACACACTCTTTTCCCTCCCTCTCACCAGACACCGTGATAGAAACTACCCTCACCCGCGCATTCTTTGAATTCCCTCTCCCATCCTCTTTGTATAGGATCGATCAGACTCCTGCATGATATTCCTGCAGTTTTATATTTCAGTCAGGGTTCGAAATGAAGATCTCTTACGACCGTGTTACGGAAGTTTATATTACTTCATTTCTGTTTTGTGTGTGTGTCGCTGTTGTATATTATGAGGTTAAAAGAAGACAGAAAGAAACAATGTAATGACAGCAGTCAATGACAAGAATGAACAGAGAAATAAATTACTGTATTTCTTGTTGACATTACATTACAAACCACATCAAAATAAATCACAATAAATGTACAGCTGAGGCATCAGGACATATTACTCTCGAAAGTAAGACATTAAACATCCGGGTTTAGACATATTTTTGTTTTCGGCAAAGAAAATCACTGTTTCATTTTGTTGCTGACAAGTTATGGATAAGACATTTTCTTTCATGGGTCATAAAAACGACATTACTTAGTAGGTTTGAATGTGTTGTCTTTTGAAAACAAAAAAAAATGGCTATGTTATTTCAACACTTTTCGGTGCCCTAGGGTGTCCACCACTTTTCTGTGTTAATCAACGCAATAAATGGTGTTAATTTCGGTGATTCAACACAACGAACGTGTTGTCAATGTTGATTCAACACAATGAACGTGTTGTCAATGTTGATTTAACACAACGAAGAGTGTCGCACAAGCACTATCACAGTGTAGAATCAACAGTCTTAGTTTAGCCTCCGTTCTAAAAGAAAGGAAACAGTCTTAGTTCAGCCTCCGTGCTAAAAGAAA
>JAGDQP010001212.1:0-23426 GCA_022664845.1 Lepisma saccharinum | reverse complement strand
CAGCCTCCGTGCTAAAAGAAAGGAAACAGTCTTAGTTCAGCCTCCGTTCTAAAAGAAAGGAAACAGTCGTAGCTTAGCCTCCGTGCTAAAAGAAAGGAAACTGAAGAGTCTCTAATTAATACTTGTACTTGCTTCTATCAAATATGTTATCTTTACAAGCTAAACGTTAACAAATGCTAGACATCCTGTCATCTTTCTTGCTTCTAAACAAAATGGAAATCTCTCATTCATCTTACTTTCCTGTCTTGAAGGAAAAACTCGAAGAATGTGCAGACTTACTCGAATGCTTTATGTAACACGTAAAATAGGCAGACCGAACTGACACATAGACCTCCAAGCGGTGTTCATTGTCGACCTCAATGGTTCGATAGTTTTCCTCTTCAGCAATACTATATTTGAACATTATCTTATTAAATGCAGGTTTAATAGATACTTAGAAGGCATAGCTGGAATATGAAATTTCAAAGAATGTTGTTAAAAAAAATAATAAAGGAAAAATGGCCGTGGTCCGAAATGGATCCCGCTTGGAGGTTTTCAAAAAAAGACCCCTTAGAGATGTGTAAGCGCCGTGAACGGCGCATGTAGGGTGTGTAGATAGCACTCCACATATTCTCGGCACGAAGGAGATGCTAGGGTTAGCTGAATAGGTCCCAGAGCTGAAATCGAGTCATTTTGGTGACTCGGCCTGACCTGGTGCCAAACTTCACCCGTATGACCCGATTACACGGCCCGAATCTTGACCCAACTGACCAAGTGACTGGTCTTCTCCTGGGGTTAGAATCAATCAATATTATAATGTTAGATTCCTTGAGGAGTGATCTATGTACGGGAACTTCATATTTGAGAGTTTTAAAAGGTTTTAATGTTTCTATTTTATGTATTCTTCAAACACACAATTCTTTCAGAACAGCCTTTCGGAGGAGGCACACCTACGGCGACATTTTTGTTCTTTCTGGCGATATGAGACTATTTTCATATGTTATTACTATAGTAAAGAACTTTTCGCCGTCGCATTTTATATACTCTGGGAAGTAACAACCTTGCTCCCGGTCACTACAGGTAGAATGACCGTTCAAACGCAACAGTGGATAATAAGGCAAGCCCTGCTTCGCCCTCCGGATGACACCTGGTCAACATCGGATCACCGAGTCAGACCGGGTCCCAGGCATAGACCTGATGACCCATTTCAGCTCTGAATAGGTCATTGTTCAAAGGGCATATGTGTTATGTATTTTTAATGGCACATATCTCCATTTAACAATGACTGATTCATGTAGACAAATTTTTGAAGGAGTAAATGATTTCCTCCTTCAATTTAACTACCTAAGAACAGAAGTTGTTCGGAAGGGTTCATAAGTTAACAACTTTGAAGAAAGATCCTTTCGCAAGATTCAAAGCAAAGACGGAAGATGAATAGCGAGCGAAGAAGAACTGGTGAGCAAGATAGCGGAGCTGTTTAAATCTTCCTGAGGAAAGAAAAACGGATTTCCAGATAAATGACTTTTGGACAGAAGATTTCAGAGTAGACTTCTTTCGTAAAAATAACAGCTCCTCTTAGAATTGATTCATTTCGGTCGATACCTGAATCAGATTACATTCGATTCTATTGAATTAGGTACAGATGAAACATTTTTTTTATTCAAGCAGCATTGTAGCTAAAGACCACTTCCTTTCCGTGTTTAGAGCATCTTGGAAACACATCCTTTTAATACATTTTCTGTACACCTTTTCAACACAAATTAGAACACATTAAGAAGCCGTCTTGGTAATTAAGGAATCGAATTGAACTGATTTATAACTTTCAGGCATCTATGACTCAGGATGGGATAGGGAAAGGATACAGGTAGGGGTTGGCTAAGTTGAATGTACCATACCGCTATTTGCCTGGTGTGACTGAGGAAAAATCTTGTTAAAACCTCCGTCAGGATTGTCGCCTGCTGGTATCAAACCCCGGATCTCCCGAACGAAAAGCCAACGTTCTATCAACTGAGCTACGGTCGGTCGGTAAATTGTAGTTTAGGAAAGTAGAAATAGTTGGTAGGGGAGAGGATAGAACCTAAGCCATCTCGATGGCAGCTTATTGACGTCCGTCACTTTTCTTATTATATATATGACCGAAAGTTTTTAAGTCAAATTGTGAATAAGAAATGTTCTGAAAGCATGTTAAGTGTTTTAAAAATGTTATAAAATTTATTTCAGAAATGACGCCACGAGTGATGATATTGACGTTGTATCTTTTTGAACAATAAACGTTACAGGCCCCACAAATATTGATACAGCATTCGTATAGTTTGATGTAATATTAAGACTTTACAGAAACCGATTCTTCAGCAAAAAGCAAAGCGTGACTCCTGCCCGTTCTTAACCGCACAGAAAGTCTATATTTTGAAACTTTCTGTAATACCCTTCACAAGGTTGTATAGGTAACGGAAGCATTGCAGGGTTGCCATAAATATAAAACATTTTGGGTTTGGGGGATAAAATGCACACAATCATGTAGGGTCATGTACACATGTTCAAATTATCCCAACAACTTACTTCTAAATGTTAATTTAGTTACCGTTTCACTTGAAAAATACATTTTGTGGTATTTTAAAAAATTTACTAATGAGAATGGTATCAAAATGAATGGAATACAGAAAGAACAACGTTATTCTTTCCGGTCAATCGGCGATTGCTAATGAATTATATTCCTAAAGCTTAACAATCATTGGTAGGTTAAATGAAACATCTTGTGTGAATAAAGATACACATCTTGAATAAGGGTTTGTTTCGCCCAGTGATACGACCACAAACCAAAAAGTTTCAACATTATTTAATGAAATCTACCGTGTTCCATCACGAGAGGATAAAAGTCAGACACTTCCAAGAAATGCACTGGTATTAACATCTGTTGTATTGATGTCAATGCACTGAGGAAGAAAACAAGGAAAACGCAAAGCAGTAACGAGAAAGACGGACGTATTTGATTGCTCTTGGTGATTGGGTGCGATGTATGCAATGTTCAGAGTGGTATCATGATGTTTGTGTTAATAGTGTTTGTTTAGAACACCATTTGTTTGTTCTTAATGCATATAGGGTAAACGAGGACACATGACGCATCTAAGTCAATAAAAAAGCTGTCTTTTTATGTTTTGATTTACTTCACAAATAGATTACATGATATTTCAATTCTTTAGGAAGACTGTAGATGTATAATGACTTGGTTCTAGACCACTATGGAGTAACAATAAGCATCCAACAACATGTTTCGTTTAATCATATGTCCCACCCCGGTGGATAAGATGGTGCAGTGGGAGAGTAAATTAAAATGAACGATTTCTCAGATCTCACCTTCTTCTTAACAGAACGTAATCACCTGATTTCCTCAGTTTCAGTTTTTTATGTTAATCAAACTTGAAAGTAAGTTAGCTAAGACCTATACCTAACTTGACTTCAAGTTTCATTAACATAGAAAATTTACTTTGGAAGATACGAAACGAAATGTAAAAGTTGTGAAAATACAGTTACGCCACTTCCTCTCTTGAACGACAATATGTGCATTTTACCCCAACAATAGTGCAAACTGCTCACTTTATAAAGGTTAGGTTCAAGCACTTACTACTACTGTCTTTGAGGAATTTGTAATTCAGCTCTATCTTTGAATAAACAAAAGTTACCGCAGTCCCTATGCTTGGTGCTACGTACAATTAAAGCAAACGCCAAGCAAAATAAATCAAAGCCAAATCACTCTTTATGTACTCAGTCGGTAGCGAAGGCTACCTTCTCAATGGAAGCAGGAAGGGCGATTCTAACTTCGGTTTTTAGTTCAGTGACAACAATTTTGACGATTTGATTTTCAATTGCTGACGTCACAGTCTTTACATACATGGTATCTTTGTAGTATATGCACTCAGATATTCACTATTTTCTTCATGTTCACTTCCGATAGATTGCAGAACGTTGTCATAGTTTTTGTGTTTGTTTTAATTTTTGTTTCTTCCTTTAATTTTGAAGCGCAATTTTAATGCATGGCTAAATGCAAATATTTGGCCATCATGCATGTCGATTCGAGTCTTCTAATACGTAACGAGCAATTACACGCCAAAATACGAGGGAGTTGTTACGAGACAAAGAGGGATGCATGGTTGTATCTTGTCTCTACGGAGCAACTCCAGAATAGAGATGGCAGGTTGTTAATTACACGAGAGGTCTTCCAGTGAATGTGATAGAGTGATTAATAGAGAGACTGGTTGTCGAGTTGGGTGCTGAAGAGCAAACAGGCGGAAACAGGATGGGCGTGAGGAATGGACGGATTCTGTAACCTCGGGAGAAAAGAGTGCGAGGAAGAAAGCAGAATGATAGCGTAAAAGCTACCTTCTTTGTAAAGTTAAAGAGCGGAAAAATCTTTATTCACTTTTGTTTTATGTTCGTGTAACGAGTGTTTGTTACGGAAAATAATGTTTAGAGATTGTTTCATGGACTAGGTAAAACAATAAATAGCCTTTTTTGGCACCCAGCGTATGAATACAAGAAAGTTATATCCTGTCTGTCAGTCCGTCTGTACTCCCTTAGATCTCAGTAACTACACGTCAGATACAGACGAGTCATATATCGTTGGATTCCTCATGATCTGAAAGCAGATTACTTTGACTCTAAACCTGGCAGATCCTTTTCATTTGGCTTAGCTTTCTGTATCCTATTTATAAGAATCCATCTATTAACTAGCTAACTAACTAACTCTATGGCTTATGGAACTCGCAAGTTCATCGCCGCAGTAACAAACGTTCGCCATTGGATTCTATCCTGGGCAGTATCAAGCCAGTTTTCATCACGAACACCTACTTCTCGAAGATATCTTCTAATATTGTCCTCCCAACGACGTCTCGGTCTTCCCAATGGCCTCTTTCCATCGGGCCTTCCAACCAGGATAGAATATAATCTTCGTTTTTCCCCCATCCGAGCTACATGCCCTGCCCACCTTAGTCGTCTCGATTTCATTATTTTTACAATCCATCTATTACCTCCTCTAAATCTCAGCACATTTGATACTATACGGAAACGTTTTGGTTTTATCTAAAAAACTATTATTTTGCTTGGTTTACATTTTCTTCTAAGAAATTCTCTTATTTATGTACTCAGATCATATGTACTAAGATTTATGTACTAAGCAATGTATATAAAAAGTATAGAAATTTTGTCATTTCTTTTCTAAGATCAGTTATGAAACATTATTGCGAATTTATTGTCTAAAGGTTATTTTCAAAACCCATCTTGTACAGCTCTTGTTCACAATATTTTCTGATAAACTCCCGACTACTATTTTTGGAGTGAGGTAGGGACTTGGAACTCCCTCAATATAGATATGGCGATAATAGCGACGCATTTATTTGTCTCTTCATACATCAGTCGATTGAAGTAATACATACGACTGATTCTATCCCACATTCAGGCAATTTCTATCCTACCTTCCTAGGTTACTAAAGAGTATACATTGTATTGATACTATCTAACTTGTATGAAAAAAGTGAATAGAGGGTGTTCAAAAAGGGATCGGAATTGCAAAATTTATGTAATTAGTGTTCAAGAGTACACTCAATTGAGGCGTGTCCAATATACTTCTAAAATGAAAAAGAGCTGGAGATTTTATACAATATACAATGCAATTTTTAATAGCCTACTAGATTTTTCTGAAAAAGCAATATTGTTTTGGAATTAAAGAATAAGCACCTTAAATTAGGCCGACAGCAATGACAGCGCACAGAAGTGCTTATAGTACCAAAATACAGTGAAAAATATGCTTTAGCCACAATTTGCGCATTGGTGTAAGAACCGGAAGTGAAGATAAAGTAAATTGTTTAAATCCGAGTAGCATATGCCAAAAACTTTTGGGAAGTGCAAATAATAGAATATTACAATAAAGATAGGTTGTAGTGCCAGCACAATTAAAGAAATTCAAGTAAATCACTGAACGGAAATCTGAAGTCAGTTTTGCCCTATATGCTTTTGTTGAGACGCTATAGGAGTAGTGCAGATAGTACAGTAATAAGAAAAGGCCTGCAGCGTCACCAGATTTCAATCGACTGTTTAAAGGTTAGTCATTCACACTCAGTCTGAAGTCAGTTTCTCTCGATCTGCTTTCTGTTGGTCACTACCATGCCTTAGAGTCTGAGTTCTTATAATGAAGACATAATGTTCTACACTGTCAAAAATTTCGAAAAAAGCTACTTCTTATATCCCGTAAAGTTTCAGAGTTATGTCACTATTTGTAGCTACCGATATTAATCCTGGAAATGCATTGAGTAATTTCTTTTATGTTATTGGAAATTCTCAGTTTTGGGTGGGCCAGTGTGATTTGCGCTCATGCATAGAGAAAGGAAAGTTATTTCTTAGCGTAACCATATGTCCAAGGTTGGTCAAATGTTTTCGTACCCCGATTTTGATCGGTTATTTTAGCAGAAATGGGAAATATTCTCAAACAATGGGAGATTTCGATCCCTAATTTACAAATAGAAAAAAGTGGCCCGTAAGTCGTGAAAGAACCTTAATATACCTTTTGTCTTTAAAGTTCGGTCAACGTATTTCTCTTTTACTCTGGTGTTTACTTATGATACCTTGTTTAGATTACTAAGATTGCTACAATGGTAAAAATCACGGTTGAAATAACTTACGTTTAGACTACGGAACTTAACTTGTACTGCCATTGTTAGTAAAGCAACAAGTTACAGGCTTAGAGTAAGGAATCTACATTTTCCATACTCTAAGGCTACATGGCAGAGGTTTAAATTATAAAATACTGAACAAAAATGAATTGATTGTAGCGTAATATTTTGTAGATTAGTTCTGCCATCATTCTTTTATACTTTAAAAGTGATACGCACCACTAAGATGCTATATATTTCGATAAAGGAAGAAATAAAGCCACCAAGTGAGCTGCGCTTAGCGGCCATCTTGCATTTAGATAACTAACGGAAAAAGATAACCGTCGTAAGTTGACGCTGGTTAAATCTGAAACCCGCGTTAACGGTAACTACCGTTTACATTACTAAAATGAGCTTGGTTAACATTAACCATAGTAAGATGTTACTAATGTAACCAAGGCATGACTTGTAACTTGGCCCAATCGGAATGACGCTGGGCTTCTAACTGAAAGATGTAAGATAAGATAAGATAAAATGAATTTAATGGGCGGTAATAGCACTATGGCTTACGCCCGTCCCGAACTGATAGATGTGGTTTCGGGTTCTGTTGAAGTTTCCTGTGTCTCTTTTCCTTCCACTATTCGTGAAAACTAGATGATGACTGGATTTATAAATCAAGTTACTGGATATTTCCTTTCACCTAGAATACCTGTTTTATTTCTACAAAATAAATAATGTATATTTCTATATAATTTCACTCAATAATTATTTTCAACAGTGCATTAATTTAATTTACATTACATGTTAATATATTTATTAATTTAGCATATAGGTGGTGTGCACGTAACCTTTAAAAAAACTTTAATTCCTGGCGAATCTACATAACGTATAACAGTCGTCGATTTTTACATTCAATAGCATAACGCTCGCAAATAATATTGTATTTGTTGAAACTTTTGAAACTTTATTTGAATTTTTTTTAATTATTATTTTTTTTCCCGCAAGAGATTACCATACACTTATGTTCTTTACCTTATATGTTTCTGTATCTGTTTGTAACGTTGCTTGTATGATGCAAGTTTAATGATCAAACCAAATTCATTGCAGAGAAACTGGATTACTAGTTGTATTGGGGACTCCTCTCAACCACACAAACGAAATTAATTCTGCTCATTGTAATCACAACAGGGATCTCCCAAGGGACAAAGCAAGCGAGAATATGGTTCGTACATGTTGTTTCCAAGCGATCACTGAATACAATGTTTCCATAGCCCTCACGTAATTGCGTCACAAATTATTTAAATAATGAAATACGTAACGGTGTTTCTGATATGTAACTGAAGTTTTCCGTAAATAACAGAAAAAAAAAGTGGACTTCACTCGATCCTTGTTTGCTTTTCTCTTATTGAGGTTTCAGGCTAGTTTGTCATTAATTTTAACTTTTCCAGGGTGACAAGTAATGAGGATGATAGTACTTTTTAACATCGATTCAAGTTACTATCCCGGCATTAACTTAGTTGTTCTGAGGAAGAAATCAGAGATTCGATCCTAAGGCCGCACAGTTAACTATCTAAAAATATTGTTCAGTAATTATGTATTTTTCCGAGACTTCGTTTAATTTTTTCCCTATGGAGCTAAAAAAATTCAGACACTTATCTGTAAACAGTAAGGCAATTCTATCAGTGGCAAGTTAGTAATCAAAATCAGCCAATAAAATATGAAAACAAAGGAATATTTTGAAATTTTATCAAAGGCTGGATACAATTAAATATATGGATGGTAATAACCCTATGGCTTACGCCCGTCACGAGAAATTGAATTAAGTATCCAAAAATATTGATGCAATCGAGGAATATTGATGCCAAATATGGTGCATGCACGTTAAACGGTATAAGAGCCATTGCAAATAAGTTGGCAACACTGACTATTTATGCCAAATTTGATGCGTGTACGCCTTTGTGAAAATTGAGTTTTGTAACTAATAAGGTGGGATACTGGGATTTTGGAAGCCCCATAATCATTGTTTTAGGGTACCGAGCAATAATCATGGTGAAGATGCATTGAATGGTATGTTTTTGCTACAATTAAATTTTAGAAAACAACTGGCAACACTGATAACTGAGGTGCTTTATGGCGGGGAGTCCCCACAGTCATGTTCGTATTGTATCGAGGAGTATTCATGCTAAGTTCACTGGGGATGCGTCAAATGGTTTAAGAGCTTTTGCAAAACAAACAATAATTCACTTTTATATGTAACATAATATCAGCTAGATGACATAAGTTCCTCTTATTCTCACCAGGGAGTAGATGTTACGAAATCACAGTGTCACCTACTCTCATCTAGTGTATCTTCGTTCTCTTAACAATCAGAAAATCACGGACACACAAGATCACAAGAAGAGAAATAAACATTTATTTATATGTCGACTTCAGAAGCTAAAGGATACAAATGACACTGACAAATAAAAAGTTTGAGGCAATCTTTTATATATAACTTAAAATATAGTTGATACAAACCTGTAATATTTTGCACAAAGAAACCTTGAACCTTAATATATCCATTTACAAAATATGACAATTCTATCTCAAATATATTTCTGGGTTGTGTATGAAAGATTACTTCGAAATTACTTCTATACGTCAATGTTACTTGTATCTCTTGACTTCTGAGGTCGACATGTAAATCAAAAACTAAACTGGATAAGGCAACAGTCGTTTAAAAGTCCTGGCCTGTTAGACGACTTTATTACGCTCAAGTTATTAGAGGGTTACTTGGTCAGCGTAACGCCTCTTTCAAGCAGTGTGTCTGACTTTCCTGACCACAGTCCGCTACTTCATTAATTCAAGTAGCTCCATAATTGTACTCACGATGCTGGGTCAACACCGAAATTTTGAACTCCTTCTGGAAATCGTACCCTGAATTGCTTCCTTCTGAAGTCCAGCGCACTACCGACTAGGCTACGCAGAATCTCCGACATATAAATTGTTCAGTCCAAATTATACTTTTAATTAAACGTACTCAGTCATTTTCTTCACTGTTGTCTTAAAAGTAGCCAAAGAAACTGAATTGAAAAACATTGAATTGATTTGAATTTAATCTATGATCTTTAGGGATGGATATATGACCCAAGCCGGCATAGAGTAGGGAGTAGAATGCGGGTGGGACTAAAGAAAACCCCTGGAAAAACTTCCGACGGGATGGTCGACCGTTAGTATCGAAAAGACAACCTCACGAATGCAAAGCCGATGTACTACCAACTACGAGTCGCTGGCCTAACGCCTTAGACCACACAGTTGCCTGGTCGGCTCCATCGTTCCTAGAAATTACTTATTCGTACAGATATGTTGCCATGATCTGTTAGAACATGTATCGTTGTCGTAAAGGATGATGGGAAAGTAGAACATCGCAAAACCATAAAGTTATGGAACCTCTACTAGAGTCAGGATTGGCGCTGCTAACGCGGCGCCACTTGAAAGTTGTGCGAGAATATGTTTGTTTGGCAACAATGTGGGCTGCTATCATTTGGATGTTGTGTTTCGCTCTTTGGCATTGTTTGTTATAGTTGTTTCATTTGTATTTGAGAAGAAAATGCCGATCTCATGTACAGCTTACTGAGAGACATAAGAAAGGAAGTAATGTATCGTTTTACAAATAAATGATCATTTAAAATTATTCCGTGAAAAATATTTCATTATGTAAGACGGTCTTTCGTGCAGTTTATGTCTGCTAGAAATAAAAGAAAACACACATTTTTGATTAGAATTATTTGTTTCGAAGGTATTTTATCGTGTTAGATCCATTGTTATGAAACTGTCCCTCAATGCCAAAGAGAAATATCCATAAAAATGAGTATTCTTACATTCAGAAATACTGTATCGTTTTCATTTAGGGCTATTGGAAATAAAGTGGTTATATTAGCACAGAAAAATGCTAATATACCATTGAGCTTTGGCGGCTCGGTAAGAAATGCGCTGTTGAAAAGACTTGTTAAATTATTAAGAACAATGATGATGATGGGTGTTCTGTCCGAAGACAGGTTTTGATGTGAAGGTCCCAGAGCTAGGTGAACCGATGTTGATTTGCCATTGCCTTCCATTGCATGAAGATGACGTCCTAAGGATGGAGACTACAGTTTAACATAGGTTCCGAACCACTTGTGTCCCCGCCGGTAATCGAACTAGGGACACTTTGATAAAACTATTAAAAAGAATAGAAACACAAATTTAACGTAACAACAAAACTAGATAAGAAACACTTCTTATTGATCACGCCGGTCGGCAATTGGAAAACTCGTGAATTCTATATACCTACGGTCCTACAGTCGGACACAATAATATATACTTAATAGATGTTTGTATTGTTTATGATATAAAGTTAAAACAGAACATTTGAAAAGCTAGACAAAACAATGTCGTATTAAATATTTTTAAGACAAAGACTTTTACCCTAAATTTAAATACACTCTTCTTCAATCTCAAATAACTTTTCCGTTATCTTCTAAGCTAATCAGGGGTGCCAGATCTTTTTTTTCCGGTGATATCTAAAATGTCATTTTCGATAGCTGGTAGAACTTAAATATCAAGTTAAAGCTGTCCGAAAACTAGAGATAATTTTTATACACACTTTTTTTAATGACATACGTCTTGTTTCAATGATATGTGAAAATTACCGACTACTATTGTATGTCCGTAGACCGATGCCCTTACCCAATTTTCAATTTTATAATTTTCTTTCTCAATTTAAGGAAATAAACCGTTGGTTGTATAGAATTACAAAATTAGCAATTTGTGTGTGTAATATTCATGTCACTTGCGATGTATCCCTAATGTTGTATAATATTTTTAAACGTATCTCTAATGTTTTTTTAAGTAAGTTATGTGGCTTTAAGTATCAACAATATATTGTTTTATTTAGCAAATAAAAACCGGGATGGCACCTTCAACATAGACCTTGGCCGACACCTTCCCGAATCCTTTCCCTTCCAGTATCCCGACAGAGCCTTAGATGCCTAAAGGCCATAAATAAAATTGAAAATTTATTAACTCTATGGGCAAAACATATATCTTAGATTTTTCTTTGTGAATTGAAACTAGAAAACTAGCCAGTTGAAAATTGCTGGAACCATTTACGTCCCATGTCGCCTCCTCTTAAGAAGCAGAATCTTCGCTGGTTGCACCAGGAGTGGTAAGTTCTTTGCCAAAAGTAATATCGTAATTGCACCCTTATATGAAGCTTGCATAACTACATTCCAGACACACCGAAAACAGTGTACAAGTACCAGACGGGTTTGATTCTCCACCATGTGAGATATAAAACACGTCACTGGATCACAGTTCTACCGCACTGACCCATAAACCCTTCAAGGTTCCCAGGTTTTAAAATGACATAAAACCTCCTCTTATTCACTAACCTTGCCATAAAACTACGAAAATACGTCCACAGGAAACTTTTCATTAATGAATTGGATACTGCATCATTACTTGACCACGAATAACAATAAAATATCTGGCAGTATTGTGGTTTATAAAACGATTACATTTCTTTAATAGAGAGTAGAAGTACATATTGTTAATACGTTATGAGTACAAACATACTCAGACTAAATGGGCTACGTTAATGAGCAAATAGATTTGTTTTGCAGGCAAAAATCGATAAGAAAAATGTTCACGTGTCTCTTTGCCATCTAGTGAGCAACAAATTATAATCAGTGAAACGTACTGAATGCGACATAACATTACAGATTCATTAACATTATCACGATCGGCTTGTCTGCCTCTGTTTTCATCAAAGGCTCTTTCTTACCTATGTGCCGTCAAAGTAATAGAGGACTCCAAATTTTATTTGACGCGGTTTATTCTCGCTTTCTCTCTTTAAACCTATTCGTAGTAGTACTAATTTCCAAACAGTGTGTACCTAGAAGCATTTTAATTTGGTCTTACCATATTGCGATTTTTACGATAAGGTTGCTACTAAAGTTGTAAATACTTCAAAATGTAGTCAAAATGTTGTAGTTTTCTACATTGATGTTTTGCCTAATTTCTCATTTATACAGATAGTCTTTTTTTGTTCCGAATGCAACCGATTAGAAATAATATATTCGGATTTTCACCGTACTCATTTTCTACACCCATAAGAGGGCTCGATTCCTGGCTACAACATATCTTGCTGGTACTTTTGTATTAAATACACTCCACATTTACGATACTATTTTCTTCATTTTAACATATAATATCCATAACAATGTACAGTACTACAATGATCAACTGTCTATTAGGTATCGTTAGATTAGGCTACGTTAGTTTTTTTAGACAAGGTTGCTTTTAGTATACTTCGATGTCAATGTGTGACTCTATCAATAATGTGTGACTGTGATCATGTACGTACTGCTTAGTTAGTGTTAGGTTAGGTTTAAAGATAGTTTAGATTTGGTGGTACTACTTTTTCAGCGTACCATTCACGTAAGTCGAGCAGGTTAGGTTTGGTAAAGTTAGGTTAGTGTTCTTTTGTTTACAGACCTGAGAAAATTGTATTGGAAACAGCGCAAGTGGACTCAAATTGTTTATGTAATCATAATACAGGTTTGACATAAAAAAATCCAACAACCTCGGGACCTGAGGGTTGCCAGATTTTCGAAAAGTTCGGATTTTTAATATAAGTCCGCCAGTCCACACCACCACCACCATACTGCTCCATTTCCGTGATGTCTTGTGGATTGTAGGGGGTCCCCTGTTCTCTCCAGACCAACGTGTTACGAATCATATTGCAGAGTGTATCGCGACTCGTCAGAGAAAACCATTCAACCCCATTGGTCCATGATCCAATGCTAATGTTCCTTACTCGACCGTAAGCGGGCCCGCAGTTGCACACGGTTAAGCGGGACACACACTACCAGTCGTCTATGGTAGAGACCAGTATGCAACCGTCGGTATACAGTTTGCCTTGAAACCTGTGGTCCTGATGCTGCTGGTAGCTCTGATGTCAATTGTCGGGCAGACATCTGCCGATTACGTAGTACGGTTTGTGTCAGATAACGGTGTTGCTGTGGGGATGTAATCCATTGTCGACCTGGTATGTGTTGCTGTCGGACGTTTCCGGTGGTTTGAAATCTACGTCACAGCCTGGAGATGTCAGTTTGCTCCATATTCAGCGGCTGCGCGACCTCTGTCTGTCCCTTCGAACCAATCACTTAATTTCTTTTTACTAGGATCTTTTAAAATAAAAAAATAAAAACTATTAACATCGGAGACAGCTCTGAGATAAAAATAACTTTCACGTAATTAGGAGGAAATATGGAGATATTTTAGAATGCAGACTACTTCTCTGTGCACGATTCTCGGCAGTGACACTGCCATGAATTTTCAAATAAAAAGTGAAGGTTAAATATCTCGTAAATGGTAGGAGATAAAAAAGAGATACAAATTGGCCATTTTATGAGACCTTTTGTTGATCTATTACATAAAATGTTAAACACAACATTTCACGAAGTTCCTGCCATCTTTAGTGTTTCCAGATTAAAAGCAAGCGGATAAATCGAGAACACCGTAAATCTGAAATAAATTTCTCTTTATCTTATTAGGATGAGGCGCGAGCCTCCTCTACATATAGATGAACAGACAGATAAAAGTCAAATTAACCGAAGATAAAAAGTTTTGGGATTTCGTTAAAAAACAAAATAGAGAGCAACGCAACTCCGTGCATCAGCACACAAAAATCAAAATTACACAGAAAAGATTACAGCCATAGCATCAATTCTTTGTACTCTATAGACCACGGATTTTCAAAATGCTCTCGTATATGAGTTACACCAACTTTTTCCAACGTCGCTAAGTGCTATAACATAGTATTTGACACAAAATAAAACAGTGGCGTACATGAAATAAGACCACCGGGGGGGGGGGACCAACCTGAACATTTCTGATACGTCATTTGCAGTATCATTGAGTTACTTGTACCATCGCTGATATCTTTAAATATATTTTATTTAGAGCTTCGAATTTAGTTGCACAAATACGTACGAATATAAACTATTTGTTTCACGTCACTTTTTCTAAATACAGAGGTTCAGTTCAGAGCATTCATTTTCTTTTTTCATAATTAAATTTGTTATTTTAACGCTTTAAAAGTAATCGTTTCCAGGTTGTCTGCGTTGGTCGAATCTAGTGAAACTCGGCATATGATATTATCTCTTTCATGCACGAGCATGCGCGTTTGTGTGTTACAGTAAAAGAAAGAAGGAGGGAGAGACGGAAGAGACAGCTACAAACATGAATACAACCAAATGGATTCGTAACTGAAATTAAATAAAATGAATTAGTGAACGTATTTGCCAAGACAACGTTCTTTCTATTGGAAGAAAAAAAATCGATCGTTTTATATCAAGGAAGTGGATGTATATAGGTCAAGTTCCCGTTCTAAGGGTCAGTTCTACAATCGACCGTTCAACTTCTAGTGAGCGCTAAGTTGAAGCAAACTCTTATTTCGCGTACTCTCATTGGCTAAAATCAGACTTGGCCTCGACTTAGCGCTGACGAGAAGTTTAGCAGTCCATTGTAGAACTGACCTTAAGTAGTTTTCGAAAGAAAGAGAGAAAGCGAAAGAAAGAAGGAGGAAGACAGGTAGAAAGAAAGTCAGGAGAAACAAAGAAAGACAGAAAGAACTATAGAGAGAAAGTAAGAATGAAAGAAAGAAGAAAGTTAGAAAGAAAGTAGAAAGAAATAGAAATAAAGAATGAATGAAAAAGAAGGAAAGACAGACAAACGAAGGAGAAGGAACGAAAAGAGACAGAAAGTTAGAAAGAAAGGAGAAGGAAAGTTAGAAAGAAAGAATGAGAAAAGAGTAAGAAAGAATGACATAAAGAAAGATAAGGAAAGAAAGGAGAAAGAAAGAGAACACACAGAAAGTAAGAGAGAGAGAGAGAGAGAGAGAGAGAGAAAGAAAGACAGACAGACAAAGCTAGAAGGAAAGACAGAGAAAGAAAGTTGGAAAGAGAAAGATTGGTAGATAGATCTCTTATAGAATTAATGTCCTACATTATAGCCCTCTGTTGCTATGGTAACCAGCTCGTTTCCACAGTGGTTACCTCTATGAACAAATTTCTGGCTGTCGTCATGGCAACAGAGGTGGATCATATTGCAGGTGTAGCGGGTTTAGGCCAAAGTTGCCTGTTAAGCCTATAAGAGAGGATTAATTCTTTTAACATGTCCGTCAACTTGCAATCCCCCGTATTGGATTACCGTTACCTATTTTTGAGAAAAAAAAAGAATTATTTAATGCACAGGAAAAGTCTTACTAATGCAATAGTAAAAATTCGTATTGATTTTTTAAGGTCTTTAGGCATCTGAGGCTCAGAGTGGGGATGTAGGAAGGTAGATGGCCAGGGCCTATTTTGTAGGTACCATCCCAGCATTTGCCTGGTAAGACTGAGGAAAAAACTCTGGAAAAATTTCAGCCAGGATGATCGGCTGCTGAGAGTGATACAAGAACCTTCCGAGTGCTAAGCAGCGTTCTACCACTGAGCTACGACCGCTTGGTAATAGTGATTTTTTTAAAAACCTAAGTTTATTAGTTTCTGGGTTACTAAAAGGAAAGCACAATATTATTTCTCATTGGCTTGTTGGTTTGAAGTTGTGTGATGTATTCAATGGGATATCCCTCGCACAGACGAAGACACTCTCTACAATGAAGATCCAAATGTAAGAGATCACTGGGAGGACTCGTCTCTCGAAGTTTGTTGTATCTGTCATCACTGTCTTTTTCCTTTATCTCAAACAGAAACCAGTTTTCTAAATTCGACTCTAAATAACTTGTAAACATACAAACACAGGATAAAATAGATTTCTCTATCTCTTTAAGATGGCTCTTATCCAGTTTAATTTAACATATCACCTGATTCTAGTTTGCATTTAAAAAAAATGAATAGAATCCAATAATTTGGTGGATTTCAAGTTAAAATAGCGGAAAAGTTGCGCCTCTTACAGCTAGCATCCCGATATAGTGAACATTAAATTACTACCTTAGTTTGGGAACTTAAGGGGTAGGCCTATTTCTGGCAATTTGAATAGCCCTGTATTGCATTACCTGCGGCCAAAATTGATCTTGGTCCATTAATAAGGAGGTTGCTGTTTTAGGAACTTAACCTTGACCTTACCCATTATTCTTATACAACCAACATTGTAGTGGTGCTTTTTGGGTTGCCTATGACCAAGGGGAATATTTTCCTTGTTTTACCTACGTTGTCGATAATCCAGTAAATTATTTTTAAAATTAGTTAATCTTCCACGATACATCAACAAGTAATACTGAAATCTTAAGGTTGTTGCAAACTGACCATTGTCAAGGCTTGATTCTTTACTTACACGAAATTTGAATGCTAGCCCTACAAATTTCAAATCTGGAGAGTAAAACTTACAAAGTTGTAATTTCATAGTAATTTTCCATTTCGCTTTTCGATTTTCCATTTTGCTAATGTTGAAATCACTTGAATGTTGAAATGAATTCACAAACGTGTAACAATGAAGCTGTTTCAACAATGAACAAGATAGATAATTTAAAAAAATGGGCGAATAGAAAGGTTTCAACGGATAGGAAATCAACAATTGAGCTTGGTTGAGTGGAAGGAAGTAACTGGGACTACTTTGTAACGATCTTCCTCCTCATATGCCACAGAGTTTTTTTTTCAGATTTTGGTAATTTTTTTACTTTTCGTCATTTTAGTAGCTAAATGACTTCAGCCTGTCTAGAATCTATATGCCAGTAAAACCATAAATATTCCCACTCAAGCCGTAATTCCAGTTCAAAACAGTCAGGGACGATGGAGCTTCCTCTCAGACCACACACACACACACAAGCACACACACAACTGGCATTTTTTTTAGGCATTTCTTCTATGAAAAGCAGTAACCACGTCAGAACTAAGGCATTCAGTGTGTTGTATTTTATTTGAGAGCTCTTCTTATATCTCTTTTCTTCTAAGACTTCTTTCTTGTATATTGAGAAGACATATTCTTGAATGTTACAGTCCTGTTTGGAGGTTGGTCAATGTGCGGAAAAATGATAAAATTAAAATTGTTTACATGTCCCACATACATCAATATGCATTTAAAAAAGTGGAATAGTGTAGCTTGGAGTACAAGCGTCTAGCGATCAATTTTTGAATCATTAACTTCAAAACAACTGTGAAACATTATTAGGGATTAAAATACTGTTCATTCTCATTAGGAGAAAGAAACAGCTAAGAATTCTATCTAGAATGGTCAAACAAATATCTCAATTCAACTGACCTGCCTTCAGAATTTGTCCCTCTAACTCTAGAGTTTTGGTGAGAATAATAAATTGTGTAACATATTACGCTGATAATAATACTAAATTATTATCAGGTAAGGAAAATAAGAATTGTATTCCATCGTGCAGTACAATAGTTCTTTTTTATTAAAACTTTTTCATTTTGTTGTAAATATTTATTTGTTCGTAATATTTCCCGCTGGAGAGTAGTAACGTTTCCAGTCTTGTACCCAAGGAGGCTCAGATTCGCTGTGGACGCAAGTGGTTCACAGCCCATTTTACGTTGTAGGTCATGGTATTAAGATTCATGATCACGCAATAGAATGCAATGGTAAACTACAATTGGTTGACTGACTGACGTTTTCTGGGGCTGTCTTCAGTTAAGCCTGGCGAGTGCCGGGATGGTATATTAACTAAAGTACTTGCCATTACTACCTCACTGCTGCCTCGAAAGAGCGATCGCCAAGGTACATCATCCTTTAAACGAAAGGGGATTACCAATTCAACCCACAAAAGGAACTGAAAATTAACAAGTTAAAAAGCTTAACTGTAATTATTAACAAGAGTCACTAACAGATAAGTTTGATTCGTGTATACCTTATTTGTCCATTTGACGACAATTATTGTTAACTTCACTACGAGTGTCGCTTAATGCTGTGTGTTTTCCGCACTTTACTTAGAACGTAGAAATGAAAAGTTTAGAACATTAAAGCATCAATTTTCTTGTTAATTTATCAGTTAAAGTCCTAAATCGTAATTACATCGCAAATATGTTTACTTGAAAAGTGTTATGGAACGTTGCCTACCACGCCCCCTTTTGCGAAACCGATAAGCAATACATAATATGTGACTAGTAAGTTCGCTGTAGGTCATTATTGCCATATAATAGGTGAACAAAACTAATAAAAAATATTGGAATTATATTTTACAAAACAACACGAAATAACATAAGCAGGATGGCATATTAAAAATATAAAATTATTTTAAAAAAAATACATACCACTTCCTGTTGACGATCTTCTGGATGCCAGGAACACGCAAGTCCATGATTTGTTTGCATTTCCAAATAATATACAAACAACAGAGTAACACTAACCACACCAGCTAACACTGGCAACACTGTATGTAGTGTTTTTGATGATGATGTCCCGTGCTGGGTCAGCTTTTTAATAGATCCAAGTTTGGAAAGGTCATCCGGGGTCACCGAAAGCTTGTCCGCTTTATGGAGAATACTGTTTAGGCGTTTTTCGGCTTCTGCCAAATGTGAGTTCGGTAACATGTTGTATATTATTGTTTAGTCTTTATAGTCCTTTACAAGAGTTATAAAAAAATAGCAGAGCAGGAAACGAAAAGAAACGAATGTCGCAGAAGTGATCCACAATTTTCTTTTCTAATTACTATTCGGAGCTGCTCCTGTTCCGCACTGATGTAGCAACGAACTGTTTCCACGTTGAGTGCTCATCGAACATAAAAAGCACTACTGAGTCCTTCACTGCTGCCATCTGGCTGATATGTTTGTGAAGTGGATTTCTGTCTCTCTCTCTCTCAGTGTGTGCGTTTTCAGTGCGCATGCTCTCTTTGACAGCACGTATCCGAAGCTGCAGTTTTTTTTCTTTTTTCTTTTACCAGAAATGCTGACAGCGACGAGGTAGTATGCATTTCGGTCTCTTTACAGTCAGTCGCTTAGCGGGAGCGGCAAGGAGTCAGTTCTAACGAAATGTCACGCTACCATGATCCCCTCACTAGGTGACGCTAGAAGAAAAAAAGGTAGATTCATGCAAAAGAAGTGTTTCTTTGTGCCAATATTTTTCACACTTCTTTTTGGTTTAAACTTAATTTTACAACAGGTATAATGTTCTCTCTTTATAAGAGATTATGCGTTGTAATTATTAGATCCTGGGTTCTAATCTCTGAAGCAGTCTGGCTTTCTTTCTTTTCGGTCTGTTTTAGTTGCACCATTTTTTACTTTTGAATGACGGCCTTTAGGCATCAAGGCTCAAACCGGGATAGGGTAGGGGAAAGGATGTGGGAAGGTGTCGACCAAAGCCTAAGTTCTTAGGACCATCCTGGCATTTGCCTGGTGCGAGTGTGGAAAATATTGGCACACTCGGCCGCTGAGATTGAACCCACGACTTCCCGAATGCTCTAGCACTGAGCCGCTCGGTTTTTAGTTGTACCACACATAAATACATTGAATCAAGGTCATGATGCTTTTTACCTTATGCTTATCTTCTTCCATAGAGAAAATAAAGTAACGAACTTCTTATGACGGAAGCTTTGATTGGCGACAAGTGTTATCATTTCATACAGGGATCCCGTTAGGTTTTTCAGTTTTTGGGGGGTGTAAAGTAAACATTAGGAGGGTGTAAATGGAATTTTGCATGGTTTCTATCGACTTTTAAGCGCAAAAAGTTTAAAGTTGAGGGGTGTTGTCGAGAATTTGGAGGGTGACATCCCCACAGAGGTGGGACTGGCAGAATCACTGATTCCATATCATGTTAAAAAAAGCTAAAAGAAATGATCGATCATCTTCATTTCTTACGCATCGTTTGGGAAAGTTTTAAAGATTTTTTAAAAGTATTGAGTTTTTTTAAAATTTACATTTCTTCTGTCCATCCTCATGAAACCCAGAGTACCAACTCAATTAAGGTTAGTGTCAATTAAGGTTCATAATTTCTAACGTTAGATGGCAGTACTATCTTCATATGTCTTATAATTTCTTTTTTTCGTTGCACGAAGTTGCATTGCTGCACCTACAAATTTAAGCTAGATAATTCAAACTTTCAAAGAGAAAAGTACATAACAACTTCAGGACCTCTGCTCTCATTTTTTTGTTTATTCATTCTTGAAACAGGCTCATTATTATAGATTAAGATATTCGCAACAGATATCAAGCGATTGTAATAATGAACAAAGACGAAAATAAAATATCGGCACAGATGGAGCTCTTGAAATGGCTTAGCTTTCTCCTCTAAAAATTTGAAATCTCTACGCTTGAATATGTAGGAGCAACACTAAAGTTTCGTACTACGAACAAAATGCAACATTCAAACTTGTCTTGCCATCTATCTTTGCTCTACACAAAATTTAAAACAGGTAAAAACTGGCTTGAGACGTGAAATCATTGACGACCTCAATTTAATCAGACAGATTTTCAAAACCTTTTGACGTCACAACTTTCCTTTATGACAGATTAGTACTATGTGCATGTAAGTTTCTATAAGTTTATTAATTTAAATAATTTCCAGATAGAGCCAAATTGTGGCCATTTTCACTGAATATCTAAATTAACTAACTAACTAGCTCTTTGGCTTATGGAACTCGCAAGTTCATCGCCGCAGTAACAAACGTTCGCCATTGGATTCTATCCTGCGCAACAACAAGTCAGTTTTCACCACGAACACCTACTTCTCGAAGATCTCTTCTAATATTGTCCTCCCAACGACGTCTTGGTCTTCCCAATGGCCTCTATTCATCCGGCCTTCCAACCAGGACATAATATGATATAATCTTCGTTTTTCCCCCATCCGAGCTACATGGCCACCTTAGTCATAGCGATTTCATTATTTTTACAACATCTGGTGAATCGTACAGTCCGTGGAGTTCTTCATTATGCAGTCTCCTCCACTCTCCAGTCATCTCGTCCCGTTTCGGCCCATATATCTTTCTCAAAACCTTATTTTCGAATACACGTAATTTATGTTCATCTGCTAGGGTCGTACTCCAACTTTCGCAACGGTAAAATATTACCGGCAGAATAACCGTTCTGTATATTTTCAATTTTAATTTCCTTGATATTAATCGCGATGTTAGAAGTTTTTGGACTGAACAGAAACATGCGTTCCCCGATACTAAGCGACTGTTTATTTCTTCCGTGACCTCATTTTTGCTTGTTACGTATGCTCCCAAGTATTTAAATTTGTTTACTTTGTCTATGACTTCATCCCTAATTCTTATGTTTTTATTTCCTTCATTCCCTGTGTTTCGGCTTGTTATCATGTATTTTGTTTTATCTATGTTTACCTGTAGACTTATCTCATCGCACGCCTGTACTAAGACATCGGTGTTGCTTTGTAGTGCATCTATATCATCCCCTATTAAATCTACATCATCCGCGTATACAAACAGTTGATTCAAACCATTCAATGATAGTCCCATTTTGTCCCCTTTAATTTTTAAAATCGCATATTCTAACGCAAAGTTAAACGGTAGTGGTGATAAGGCATCGCCTTGTTTCAATCCGTTGCGAATCTTGAAACTATCTGACATATTATTACCTATTCGTTCTCTGGTTATGGGGTCGCTGAGACACATCTTCACTAGTTGAACCAATTTTTTCGGAATTCCAAATCGTATCAGGATACTGTATAACTTTTCCCTTTTGATAGAATCATATGCTTTCTTAAAATCAATGAATAGCTGATGAACCGTCCCATTGTATTCCCATTTCTTCTCCAAAATTTGTCTCAAAGCAAAAATATGGTCCAACGTGGATCCATTTCTTCTAAATCCACATTGGTGATCTCCAGTTATTTCATCTACGTATACACTTAGCCGTGTTAACAGAATATTATTTAATACTTTGTAACAGGTTGCAAGTAACAAGATTCCGCGGTAATTATTACAGTCCGATTTATCGCCTTATTTGTAAATCGGAACTATTATTGAGGTTTTCCATTCCTTTGGGAGCTCCTCCTTTCTCGATATAGCACTTATCAATTTATGTAGTTCCTTGATTAGTGCCGTTCCTCTCGCTTTAATTAATTCCGCTGAAATATTGTCCATTCCTGGTGAAATTTTTCAATTTCTTTTATTACTTAGCCATCGTTGCCTTGCTTGTTTTCGTTCCTCATGAAGTTTAATGCATTCTTCATCAAACCAAGGTTTGTTTTTCTGTTGTTTCTTCTCACCTACGAGTTCCTTCGCTGCGCTCTTAATTGTTTCACGAATTGCCTCCCACATCTTACTTACATCAATTTCATTATTAATATCATTATTATTACTAGAGTCGGCTAGAATTTCGAACCTATTTGAGAGTTCCGAGTTGGTAATCTGCTCTCATGCTCGGGTATTTAATAGTTTCACTTCGAATTTCACTTGTTTTGATCCCTCGCTTTCTCTGTTCGCGATGCATAACTTTTCCCTTACTTTTGTGATCACTAATTGATGGTCGGTGTCACCTTCCGCTCCTCTGTACGACCTAACGTCCATTATGTTGGTGTGTCTTCGTCTGTCTACTAATACGTGATCGATCTGGTTGAGAGTTTTGCCGTCCGGAGATACCCATGTGTATTTGTGTATGTCTTTGTGTTCAAAGCACGTGCTCTTTACCAGTAAGTTTTTCGAAATCGCGAAAGTTATCAGTCTTTCTCCATTGTTGTTGGACTTTTCGTGAAGACTGTATTTGCCTATAGTAGGTCTATATTTTTCTTCCCTCCCTACCTTTGCATTGAAATCACCCAACACAATTTTCGAATTATACTTCGGTAATCGGTCAAACAACCTTTCTAGCTCATCGTAGAATA